>NDFZ01002606.1:0-19343 GCA_002192655.3 Mamestra configurata
GGAACTACGCGGGTGAAACCGCGTGACGTCCGCTAGTGCAATATAAAAATAATCATAGGATGTTACCGCGAATAACAGCGAATTACTGATTATGGAATCCAGTTCAAAGGATTGCTGGTTTAAACATAGTATTATGTCACAGACAAGATACAGGTTATGTCAAGATAAACTATTTACGAAAACACAGTTCTGTCTTGTTGCTGTGTTTCCAGACTTTTTATGTACTAACCTTCGAGCCCAACTTGACCAGCAAGCCAGCAGCATGTCGTCGCACATTCTTGACAGACCGCGAGCGTCGGTCCTCAGGCGGAGTGCCCTCGTATACAAGCGCTGCAAAGATCTTATCCAACACGCGCGGGAGCAGGTCTGCACCAGCGTTACCTACGCCTGGACCTGGGGTATTGTGGAAAAGGTAATATTATAGTTAAATATAAAATGGTTGAAGTGTCTATTGAGCATGGAGGACTGTATCACGGTGGTTATAAGATAGTTGATGTATTTTATTTATATCATTATATAATGTAGGCCGATTCGCAATCTCTGCTCAAGAACACGTATTTATCTAAACAGAAATCGGTTCTATTTCGGATACAGATGGCCGCTGCTTGTAGTAGTAAAAGAATTTATCAAAAAAAATCTTAGTAGACTCGGCAACGCTGCAGTAGCTGCAGACCTTCCACCACTGAGGGACGAGCTCTGCCTGTATCTATGTTATACACTCACCAGCCAGCTGACTGTAGGCACAGCTCAGGAACACGAAGAGCGCGGAGATGAAGGACAGCAACAGCGACAGTATGAGCGGCGCGCTCGGAGAACACACCACGCAGCGCTGCAGTAGCTGCAGACCTTCCACCACTGAGGGACGAGGATCTGCTTGTAGCAGTCGTGATAGTACCATGTCTAGTACCTGTAAAAGAAAATACATTTGAGCTAAGTTTATCTCATGATGGTGCTAGCCTTTCTTGTGGAGCTGAGGTGGATCGAATAACTAAGTTTCTACCATCCCGGTACGCAAAGATCCCTTCGTCGTGGAGTTTTGGACATCAGTCCGATATGCATTTCAATAGAAAGAGGTAGTTAGACAAGCACACGACAGTCCAGTTCGACAAACCCCTAACAAAAATTCGTGCAGTTATCTGCTATGGATTATTTTCAAAACTGTGAAGAATGCTGATGAACTTGCTTGCTAAGTGCACAGTAGACAGTAACTACAAGCCTAAAATCATTATTACATAAAAGTATGTAATACATGTTATGATTTAACGTTTAAAATCATGCTGTTTAATGTCATGTAGCAAATATGCATAGCGGATAGATGCAAGATTTTTTGTAAGGGGACTGTCGCACTGGGCACGTCTATTTATCGCGATTTTTTAATCTACAACAAGCAACTTACTTGAGATAGAGCCTCCCATTCGATATACATAGGATGATGCGTGTCCATCTGTTGCGGACACGTGTCCACTTTGTCTAGAGCTGCGCGCGTCCACTGCTCCACGTAACCCCATGTCACTAGCGGCGCTGCTGTCATGCAAAACCTGCAAACGTTTTGTTTGTTACACACCATGCACTTTAAACCTTCTCTAAGGTTCGTTAAACTCAAAAAATACAACTTTTAGCTAACTAAGGGTGTCAGGGTACAGAATATTTGCAGATACTTTGAAGCTCACATATTTCTAGGCAAGTCTGTGTCGTAGTTACTGGAAAAAAACCATGTCAATATTTCTATTATATGCTTAAAATGATTATAATTTTGGCAAAGAGATAAATCAATGAAAGTGCTCTTAAGGTTAGCGACAGCATACGGTGCGTCTCACCTCTTTAGAGCTTAATAAATTGATAATGTTGAACTTACCTAAAACTTTCTAATATTTCTGTGCGGCACCGCGAGAAGAATATGACGAACTCCTGTTCACTGTCGTAGTCCATGCAAGCGTACGTCACGGCGTCGTTGGCATTGCTCACTCGGGACGAAGGGTATGACACCTGGCAAGATTTGTCATATTCATTACAAACTTCAATGTCTACTTTTGCAACCCTATTTAACTAACTTGGACAAAAATATAACCACTTGGAAAGGGCCATCTGGAAAGAGAAAAAGAGGTAGAGCAACGAAGAGTTGGCTCAACGAAATACTAAAAACAGTGGTAAATGACTGGATGGAAATAGCAATTTATAAGTGGAGAAAAATGGAGGAGGCCTTTACTCTGTAGAGGTTCTTATTAATAGTGATTTGTTTTGCATTCATTATATTTTTATTTTATTAATTTAATACAATTCAAGAATTTAAAATAAATTAATTTAAATTACANTAGAAAAATGGAGGAGGCCTTTACTCTGTAGAGGTTCTTATTAATAGTGATTTGTTTTGCATGTAATAATTCATTATATTTTTATTTTATTAATTTTAATTAGTTTTTATTATTGTAATTTAAATTAATTTATTTTAAATTCTTGAATTGTATTAAATATCAAATTATGTAAATTCTTATTAAGGAATAAACAAGGCTAATATAAAACTTATGCACCTAAAAGCCTTGCAAAAAGGCACAATCTAAGGAAGACTACTTTTTTGTCTTTTAGAGTTGTGACGCATAATTGAAATCGCATGTATGCCGATAGGGCAGACCACCATCCAAATCCAAATCTGTATGTGACAATCGAATCACACAATTTTAATGGCAAAACCTTCCCACCGACCTATGAAGTGCTGCATGCTTTCTCACTCACTGATATGAACCATTCCATGTCTATTTGATGATCTTATTCATCTATATTTATAAAAATTAATCCCTATTTCCCTTGGTTAAGGCATCACGCGTGAACGGCCTGACTAATTGCGCTAATTCTTTTTTTGTTGGGTTTTGTTATTGTCAGGAGAAGGCTCTTATGCAAAAAAAAATTGAAAAAAAATATATACATCCGGCCGAAGCCGGGGCGGGCCACTAGTCAAAAATAATATTCAAGTCCTAAAACGTAATATTCAAAATCTTACCTTAAGTACTTTAGGAGCAGACGCTTGCAACCACCTCGGAACTATAGCCAGCACGTACGGCAGCTTGGATATCTGTTCGTGCTTCAAGAACGCCAGCCACATGGAGTTAGCGGTGTGCGCGAGCGTTAGCGACGGGTGTGACGTCAGCAGTAACATGGTCTCTAGGAGCATCGGCAGCCAGGACTCTGCGTCCGTCGCGTAGCTCCACAGAGAGGTGAGTTGTTGAGCTAGACCGGCTAGGACCTGAGGGAAGGGAAATGAGATAATAATTATTATGAGGTTATATGACCGTAGAGGTCGATCGTGTAGATGACGATGATGATCTCGATGTGTTTGTAGGCTAAAATTGGACGGAAATAGCTTCATATAGAAAAGGTTAAACATGACCAAATTTAATTCAAAAAGGTCCACCATTCTGATATAACCTTAATCAGGTTTTTTAATGATATTTGGTTACAAAAAACCCACCGGACAGGCAGCTATAAAATAAAAAAATTCGCCATCTAATATGGAAAGTGATGTGTGAAATAAAATAGTAAGTGTTACCTGTGAGAATTTCTTTAGGAACAAATAATGAGCTTCATCAACTATATTGATGCTGACGACTGCAGCGCGGTGCATGCACGAAATCGCATCTTTACTAAACAATATCACAAGGGGTTTCTTTTCTTTTGTCTGAAAGAAAACATACATTACTTTTTTAAATATTTGCTACAAAAATCTTTTTATGCAGTCTTAAATAGTACAGCAAGTTATATTAACAACTCTCGTTTGTAGAATGTTCTATGTCACTCAGGGGCGGATCCAGGATGGTCGTTTGGGTGGGTTGGCTTGACCCCGCTGAGGGTGGGTTTTAGCAAAGTAAACAATAAAAAAGTACAACATTTATTTTGCTAAACGCATAACAAGCCTCCTTGAATTACTTTTCGTAAATTCATCAATGACTTCGTTAGGTTGTAGACTACCAAAGAAATATGGGTCTTGAGCCCCTTAGACCCCCGCCCTAGATCCGCCAATGCTGTGCAAAACTTGAGTGCCAGTAGCTTTTTAAAGTTAAGACAGGGTAAGGAACTCGCGCAAGTGGTATGGCGGGCGCAAAGTATCAAACATATGAAACCGCCATTTGTGTCTACACTGAAGCGACACGGCGGGCGCCTAGAGAGACGTGAAGGATCGGCCTCACTAGAGCGCAATACTCAATTGTCTTGGCTCTCTATTGTCTGCTATAACAATTTTTGTTGCACTGTGGCCACCTTATCGTCCATAATCATCACTACTAAACCCACCCTTGTCACCTTTCATTCATTCTGGACAAAGTCTTTAGCTCGATATACATCCCATCCGTGTTCCTCCAAAGCCCTTTGCATTCTAGGGCCGCGGTGACTCTTTGGAACAAATTCCGCAACCCTGGCAGGCTCTGGCCCTAGCGGGCCCCNGTCTGGACAAAGTCTTTAGCTCGATATACATCCCATCCGTGTTCCTCCAAAGCCCTTTGCATTCCAGGGCCGCGGTGACTCTTTGGAACAAATTCCGCAACCCTGGCAGGCTCTGGCCCTAGCGGGCCCCGTCTTAGTACAATGTTACTTACAGATCCCTTCCTATTAACTATTTGTAATAAACACTCGGCAGCGGGTAGCTGGAAGACATCGTCTTGCAGTAAAATGCAAAGAATTTGTAGCATTCGCCCGTTGTTCATCACTACGTGGTTGATGGACACCCATTCCACGTAACCCGTCAGCGTCAATAACACAACCTGGAATGTGAAATATATATTAATATATATATTTTTTAGGGATCCGTACATGAAGGGTAACCAACGGAACCCTATTATTAAACCTCCGCTGTCCGTGAGTCCGTCTATCTGTCTGTCAGCGGACTGTATCTCAAGAACGGTATTAGTTACACTTGAATTTAAAAATAAATAAATACTAATAATAATTAAAGAGGGATCCCGAGAAAGATTAAGAGTGTCCGACTCGCACTTGTTTGGTATGTTCAAATGCTATAAAAGGTTAGGCAATTCTACCATAGCTGCCACAAAGTGGTGTGTAGTATTCGATACGACTTTTTGGTGGTCTAGGTTCTGGTTTCTTTTCTTTTTGCATGCTAGCTACAATATTGTTAAACAGTCGACCATAAAACACGTCACGGACTTGACGGACTTGAAAGGACATATCTCACATGAAATGTGTCAATAAAGAGAGTTCTAAATAATTGAAAGGAAGATAAATAGAAAAAGATATGTGTAACTGTGGCTACATAGCCTCAAGTTTGAATATCGCACATTTTGACGTTGCTATTTCTTATTTACCTGAACAACCTGCCCGTGGCTAGCGGCGGCAGTGTAATCCCCTGCGGCAGTCTTCTCTCTAAACTCCTGAACATGCATCTCGATGAGGCGCATGAAGAACGCGAATATCTCCGACATGTTGCTAGTTAGGCCTTGGTTTATATCCTTCCGTCGTTGGTTGTTTTCTAAGGTCTGGGGAAAAGAGGTTTTATTCGATAATGTTATTAGTGATGAGTAGAGTAAATTGTGAACCGACATAAACTGACTACTTGTTGACTACCAATGAGTGTTCGGTTCTACAATTTATAGGATTTTCTACAATTTATAGGATTTTCTTGCCTAGCCAAGTAGCGGAACATAGGGCCCAGGGAGCTTCGGGCTCCCCGACACGGATAGGTTCGAATGGTATTCATGTAAGGTTCCTTTAAACCTGCAGACATGAATAGAAACCTCGAGCCATCGAGCCGCGAAGCATCGAGGTTTAACGTTTCGTTACTTGCTATTCTAAAATTCCGCGAAGTGACTTCGCGAGATTATAGACTATCAAATTTTGATGCGTAAAAAAGTGTTCCAAATGTCCAGTTGAAAATTTATTGAGAGTTTACAATCTCTCAAGATAGTACGGATAATCTTATGGAGTTTGCCATTTTCCGGTGACAATAAATATAATTAGAGAACTCTATTCCTTCTCATTATGTTTGTTAAATGTGTGGTTCATAAATGGTTAAATAATAAGTACTTATTGTGACAATATGGCTGACAAGTAACGCATATTTATAATAATATAAGAATTTCTTTTAATAGAGTATTCAAGTTGATTGGTCAGGAACGCCGTGGCTACAATTTAAAGTACATATTTTAAATCCGTATACGATAAGCCGCTAAAACATTACACGTTAGTAATCACAGGTAATTTGCAATGGTTGAGATTTTGAAGCTATGGAATTTGAAGTATAACTGACGTGTTTCTCTAACTAGCTACTACTTTTCCTCTTAACTTATATGAAGCAGGTTGTCTGCGGCCCCCCCCGTATTGTCCAGTGGGTAACCTACGCGTTGACGACCGTGGGACGTGACCAAGTTGGTTGCCGTCCAACCAAAGTGTAACTAACTGGCCAAAAACACCTTTTTTTCTCTTGACCATGTCCCGCAGCTGAAAAAAATCTGCGTCCATTACGATGCAGATCATTGGCAGACCCAGGAAAAAAAATCGTTTTCTTAAAAATATGATTCCCTAATATCAACTTGGCAAGTTTTTCTCTTCTACAACGTCTTTTTCAATCAATTTAATAAAGAAAAAGCTTGCCAAGTTGATAATAGCGAAACATATTTTTAAGTAAACGATGTTTCGAGTGTTTCATCATTTTAATATGGTCAGGAAAGATCAAAGCTCTCCGTTCTCTGGTATTCTCAAAAGACACATGTAAGAGTCATAGACTATTCTGGAGTTTTAAAATGCTTCGCAAATTATTGATGACACTACTTTAATAGGCCGAAGTGTTGGGGATAGGAACTTGGCCTTTTTTCACATTTTTGTTTTTTGTTGGGATATCATGTCTTTTTTCCAAGTAAATTGAAAGAGCATTTTTATTTATTATTATAATAAAATGTTTTTGAAAAAGTTTTTTACCCAGGTTTGCTCCCGGCGATTTTTCTTTAATCCCGCCTTGAGACCCTCAGGGAAAAAGAGGTTCGGATCCCCTGCTAAGTGGTTACAAATACTGTGTCCCCCAGTTCTTTGCTTAAGATGGCAAACTGGATGAGTAATAATGCTGCTTGTGTCTGTATAACTTATATGTTTGTGCCTGCATCTAATTTATCATAATATCTATGT
This sequence comes from Mamestra configurata, assembly GCA_002192655.3. Classification (NCBI taxonomy): domain Eukaryota; kingdom Metazoa; phylum Arthropoda; class Insecta; order Lepidoptera; family Noctuidae; genus Mamestra; species Mamestra configurata. The sequence continues at coordinate 7,120 of NDFZ01002606.1, forward strand.
GCTCTTTGCTACTATTCCTGTCGCTCCTATTAGTACCGGTATGACTTCTGTAGTGTGTTCCATAATCGTTATCTCTGTTTTAAGTAGTATTAGCTCATATTTTCTATCTCTTTAGGGCCTATGTTATAATCTAATGGTACTAAACGATAATGATAAATGATATTTATTTTGTAAGTAGATTAAACATAACACTTTTACACGTCAATCTTTTTGGGTAGTTTTAAACTAGATGAGGCCGGTGTTTCCTAGCTGACTACCCTAAGAAGAAACACCGAAACAGACTCAGAGATCAAAGTCTGTTGTACTGTAATGTTTTATTTACTGTGATACTTTGTTCTTATAAGTAGCATACTCTGGGTGCATCGTCCTCACATAATATTAAATTAATTTTTGTATACCAAATTTTGTAAAATCATTATTTGAAAAGAGTAACTATGGAGTTTCTTGTCCATTCTTCTACCTTTCCGAATGGACAGTAGATTCACTTTATTAATGTAATATTATTATTTTTACTGAACTGTAAACGATGACGTTCAAAAGTGCCGTTTAATGGCCTAATTGAAATAAACGTTTTGACTTTGACTCTCTCATAAATAATGCTTTAGTAATTTCTCACTCCAGCATACTAATCTATTTTCGTAGTAACACATCACAGTGTGACATCATCAATGCAGTTGTATACAAACATTACATAGCTTGAGGTGTCGAAAGTATATTAGATTCACGTTTTAGTGAAGGTTGACCGTGACCACATTCATAATGTGTGACGTTACATATTCATTAGCAGTGACAACTGATAACATAGCTGACGCTGTTATCTAACTTCGAAAATTTGGACTTCCTCATAAATCACGGTAATAGATAATTAAATTTTTATTTGTTCCTTAATTGTTTACTGCTAAATATCTTGCTAAACAAAGGGAGGAATTATTAATAGTCCTAAGTTTAACTACAATATGGCACTTTTGTAGGTTGCAAAACACTGGAAACAGACCAAATACCATAGACCTATTTTACTACCTATCTTATGATAGGTAGTAAAATAGGTCTATGGTATGCTATTGACCTTGTGGCCAATAGCATAAATTATCCTTATTTATCTCCTTCCTGTGTAAGCATCTACTTGAGTTCAATTGAAACTTTCCTAGATAAGACTATTGTCATTATCGTCAAGAAATCAGTAGAAAAACTTAAACTGGACTGCTTTAATTGTAACCACTTGTCCACCCAATGCTTATAGGTTCATTAGTGTGCCAGTAACTCTATCAATAGACGCTATAAAGAAGGCTCCACACTAATGAACACACAACATGGCTGGGAGACGTGTCGTATGAGGTCGTGATCCAGGGAAAGCCGAAGAAGAAGAACTCTATCAATAAATAGTACTCACTTGTAATATAGCTACATCTTCAGCCAGCCTCAAGAACACATGCAGCACTATCTGTGTATGCCGATGTCCTCTAGAACACGCGTCACTGAGCTCGGCCAGCAGAGTGGGCCACTGTTGAGGCCACTCTCGCTTGATCATCTCTACGATGACACGAGCCAATGCGTCGTTCAGGTGGCTGGTCTCCCAACCACCCATGTAAAGGAGCTTCATTGCATTCTCCTGTAGGAAAAGTTTGAGTTAGTGAATAGTTGGTGATAGAAGCCATGATCTTTTTATTGATGATAATTTTTAGGCCTCTACCTAAACATACTATTTTTTTAAGCAATAATTTCCTGTATGCGAAAAATATGGAACTTTTTATTTATCAACTCTGTTGAATTGTAAAGGCTTAATAGTTCAAATCAATTGTTCTGCTTGTCAAAAGTTATTGGACATAAGAAATTTTTCAATTGTGAATTCAATAATATGTAATACTAAATTTTTACCATAACTGTTAAAACAACATTATAGAAACAGATGTTTTCTTAGACATATTCAAATAATTTTTAAAAATTCCATTCTCCGACATCCCGCTCGGTCACAAAACCCGGCCTTGGTATAATGCAGAGTGCGCCCACGCTGAGGCCCGAAAAGAGTCTGCCTACCAAGCTTGGGTCAAGGCCCGCGACCAAAAAGTTAGAGCACGCAGGGTTCGCGCGAGGAAGAGAGCTTTTAATTCTGCCGCTAAGTTCTGCAAGCAAGTTCTACGTGGGGCACGTTTTGACCATGTTGGACGTATCGGGGCCAAACTAGCATCGCACCCTCCGGGTAGTAAACTGTTCTGGTCCCTTTCGAAAGCGGTTGAAACGAACTTTTGTCGGCCCACTTTACCACCAATGCTGAAACCTGATGGGTCGCTGGCCCACTCTGCAAGTGAGAAAGCAAATTTATTTGCATCTCTCTTTGCTAGCAATTCACGTCTGGACGCTGGCTCCAAGCAACCACTAACTGTACCTCGTTACTGTGACTCTTCGATGTCGGAGATCGCAGTTCACATGAAAGAGGTACGAAGAGTATTGTGCAGTCTAGACGTGAACAAGGCCAGCGGGCCTGACGGCATTTCAGCGAGAGTTTTGAGGCAATGTGCGCCTGAACTGTCTCCTGTGTTGACACGCTTGTTCCGCCTCTCTCTTGAAAAAAGAACGGTGCCAAAATCCTGGAAGCTTGCGAATGTACAACCTGTGCCAAAAAAAGGCGACCGTGCAGACCCTGCTCATTATCGACCGATCGCCATTACCTCCATTCTGTGCAAGGTTATGGAAAGGGTACTGAACAGTAAGTTGCTGACCTACCTTGAAGACAATGATCTCCTCAGTGACCGTCAATATGGCTTTCGCCGGGGACGGTCAACTGGCGATCTTCTTGTGTATGTCACGCACTGTTGGGGCGAAGCCATCGAGAAACACGGCGAAGCACTTGCTGTATCGCTCGATATCTCGAAGGCCTTTGATAGGGTGTGGCACGCAAGTCTACTCAGCAAGCTTCCTGCTTATGGCATCCCAGCTGATTTTTGTAGCTGGATATCAGACTTCCTTAGTGAACGGTCGATCCGAGTAGTCGTTGACGGCTGCTTCTCTGACCTCATGGCTATTAATGCCGGAGTTCCTCAGGGGTCTGTTCTCTCTGCAACTCTTTTCCTGCTGCACATCAATGACCTGCTTCAGCCTGGTATTGTTGNAGAGACAGTGGGGATTAAAGTGAGCTCAACAGCCCGACTGAGCTCGTCAACTAGGAGAGCCACCTCCCCGGTAGCCTCGCTACCTACACCCACTACATTCATTGCAGCTCAATACTACACCTGAAACAAAATAAAATAATTTTTAAGTTTATTGTTTCTAACAAAAACTAAGATTAAACAAGAGAGTAATTATCTTGAAACAACATCATTTAAAATCGATTAGAACATACTTTGTTAATTTGTGGCAGCTTGTTTATGTTTTTGTTGGTAACCTCTGACTCTGACACATTTGCCTTTGTTGATTCAGAAATGACAAAGAAAATGACTTGATTTGATTCACTTAGCAGCTAAAATTCATGTGGTATTTTTCGATTAAGTGAATTAATCGTAAGAAATTCACTCCTAACATTTTAAAACATAAAAAAAATGATTTCATATTCAAATATAATACGAAATCTCATGCAACATGGAAAAACTTCAATCAAACTTACCAACAGTTGTCAAGAAAATAATCCCCATAGAATATTTTTCACTTCATATTTCCTTTCTCGAGTCTGTAATTTAATTAAAATGTATATCATAGCAGTTTGAATTTTTAAATAATATAATTTCGTTCCATAAAACAATATAATACGAATGCAACCGGCAGGGCATGCTAATAAATTAACAAAAACAAATTGGCCAGCACGACTATTAAAATTCTATTTAAATTTAATTATTAGAAACTATATATGCAATTATGTTACCCAAATGTAATGAAGGAATTTATTTAAATTTCAGAAATAAAATTCAAAACATTGGAAACACCTCGTGTCCACTGAAAAGGAATCGAATATCGACCACAGACTAAAGCAAAGTTAATAGACAAGTAGAGTGCAGAGTGTTGGGGACATAGATTATACAGGGATCTTACAACTGAGCAAATGGCAAGTAAAAATGACAATCTCTGGCAAGTCTCAGTTGGCGCACAAAAAAAGAAAGACGATAGTATAATCAATTAATTTCTTGGCAACTAGCAAAAAAAATGTAGGAAAAAAACAATAATAGATTTTCGGATCATAATATTTTTTGTTAGACGTCTGTACAGTACATACGCCAGCACATCCTATTTTCCAGGACACTTGAGATACNATGTAGGAAAAAAACAATAATGGATTTTCAGATCATAATAATTTTTGTTAGACGTCTGTACAGTACATACGCCAGCACATCCTATTTTCCAGGACACTTGAGATACAAAACTACACCAATTTACATCACAATATTTACTAGGAATCTATTTACGAATAATTAAAACAGCCGCTAAACTTCACACGACAAAATCCCGCCAAAAACTCTGTCTGGAAGTTTATGAAACCATAGAATAACAAAACCTGTATGTCCTAGAGTAGGACATACAGGGTCACTTAGTCTAGTGTGGCACCCCTGTATGTCAAGTCCTATTTGTGTCCGCTCTATCCACTAAAAGAAAAACATAACGCTACTGCAAATCTCGTTATGGTAAAACGACTGGAACTTCGGTTTATTTTCGTAAATATTTTTTACATTTACTCAGTAATAAATTAGAATTCAATGATTTTCATAAATGGTTCTAGCTAAAACATTTCTTGATTTTTCGTACCTAATCTTATATATAAAATTCTCGTGTCACAATTGCGTGTTTTTATACCCCTAAGTGATAAGGGTTGTCCACCCCTAATATTTATTTTTATTTTTTGGACAAAATCTTTTTTTTTTTTTATAATGTGGCATTAAAAATACATACAACCCTAAATTTTCACCTTTCTATCACCAACCCCTATTTTTAATAGCGATATTAGGGCTTTAATTATTTACTACTCTCGGCGGTCGATAACACTGGTCAACAAAAAAACACTTTTAGTGTGTCACAAGATTTTTTTTAACTATTTATGTTAAGAACATGCTTAAGTATTAAGTATTAACTGAAGAAGTCGCCGAAACCATAAAATCTACTCAATACATATCAAGTGAATTTGATGATCAGCAGAAAAGAATTGTTAAACTTGAGAATCGACCATACGACACAAATGGGATACGAGTGTTGGAAGCTAAACTGGAAAATTTGGAGCAGCAAGCAAGGCAGTGTAATGTAGAAATTTCGAACATACCGGAAAAACGTGGTGAGAATTTAATAGCCTTAGTTGAGAACATCGGTAAAAACATCGATTGTACTGTATCACGAGGCGAGATCACTGCCGTTCACAGAGTCCCTCACGCGATGGCTGCCGATAGACCTAAGAATGTAATTGCAAAATTCACAACACGAATACTGAGAGACAACTTTGTAAGCGCGTTCCGCCTGAAGAAAGGTCTTACCACCTCCGCATTGGGTGTCTCAGGTACACCCCATACCATTTATGTTAACGAGCATCTTACACTCCAAAGAAAACAACTGTTGCGGGAGANAATAGATCGGGGATACCAGTGAGCGTCGCGGGTGTGAGCGACCCCACGGATACAGGATAGGCTTTTATTTGTATGACTTTCGATGGTGCTCCAACGAATTTGAGTACTGCAGAAATATTAGGTTGTAAATTGTTTAGTGATCCAGATAATTCAAAAACGATTTTTCCTCATCCAGTTAATCAAGAAAGTGTTGTGATATTTCTTGATCCCAGTCACATGATAAAATTAGATGGAAACACATTTGAAAGCAAAAAGATATTTTATGATGGACAAAATGACAAAATAAAATGGTCTTTATTGGTGTCCTTTAAACAAGCTGCAAACAAATCAAATCAAATAATTAAAGTCCGGTTAGAGACCCAATTATTAAATAGGAGTGTAGCTAAAGCCTTATTGCTTTCCAATGAGCTACTCGCTGCTCGCAACAAAAGTATTCGAAGATGTTTCCGGAACAGTAAAATAAATTTCTATTATAAACTAGTGGACCGCCCCGGCTTCGCCCGGATGTAAATGGTTTTTTCAAAATTTTCTTTCATAAGAACCTTCTCCTGACAATAACAAACACAACAAAAAAAGAATTAGCGAAATTGGCCCAGCCGTTCTCGAGTTTTTTTTCTTGAGTTTTGCTTAGCAACACATTTAGCGATTCATTTTTATTTATATAGATGATTTATTTGATGTTATGAACATGAAAATATGGTTAAGCAGCCGTTGAATTGTGAAAATATATATAACGTTTTATCTTTTTTTTATATCTGGCTAAAAATACTTATTATCTATAAAACAATAGGTAAGTACATAAAATAAGACTTGAAATAAAGCGTCGTAATCTTCCAAATAGAATCATTTTAAAAATATAAAAAAGGCTTTTGTTGATCCTATTAATAAAACTGAAACTTTTTAGGATTTTTAATTAAGTTCAAAGTCTACAAACTTTGTTTGAAATAGTAGGTAGTAAAGACACGTAACATTCAATACTTGTCAACATACAGGCTCAGTCAAGAGACCACCTAGAGTTGTTTTGGTTGCATAAGAAGACATGGGGGTCATAACAACAACCCCAATGTAATACAATTTATACCGGCTCATAAAACGATTTTAGCCAATTTAAAATTACGTAATTCATTTTCGGGCAACTGTGCTCCAATGGATAACTTTAGCATACTCAATTGTTCTTCTTCCGTAGAAACAGTAAACAACATTTGGGTAAGGGAAGTAGATAATGAAGACATAGGTACAGATGGACGACGTTATAGAAAATGAATTTGAAACTGATTTCATAGTTACTGAGAAGCGAATTTCTCCTATTCAAAAACTTGCAATACATGAAAAATCTGTCTGTGTATGTGGGAGCTTATCAAATTATTGGCTATATTTCTGATTATGTGTCTCGTGTACCATAAGTAAGAAAATCAAGTGAAATTTGTGATACTTTTCTAGTAAAAGCGTTGTCGACGTATGGAAAGCCACAGAAATATACATTAGAAAACTTATCGTACAGACATTACAGTAGGTACCTACCTATCGATTTTATTGAAACGAATGTTTTAAAAGTATTCGAATTTTATTCGAATATTTGAAGGCCTTATTATCCACTCGTTTAAGAGCCCTGCGATGCTCAATCACAGATTATGTTTAATAAGATCCATAATAGAGACTTATGCTAATATTAAACTTCGATTTATGGCAAAGTTCGACCCGGTGTTCAGAACAAATCACTGAAATCACAACACACAGACAAAATTTCATAAAACTGATTTAATTTGATGGGACGTAGGATTAATTTGATGGGAAGTAGGGTAAATTTTGCTCAGTATCAATAACTTTGCAAACTGTCTGTTTTTATTGTATTAATACCAGCTTTTTAATGTCCCACTGCAATGCAAAGGCAGAGAAGGCACGAACATTGATCACCACGTTTGCTGTGCTTGGACAACAACGTGTTGAGAACAAATTTTGTTTGCGGTGTCTGCTCTAAACATTGCTTGGATCACTGACTATCTATACTAATACTAGCTTTTGCTCGGTGACTTACAGAGCCTTTGTACGCTCTTGTCCCGTTTCACTTAAACGACTTCCTCATAAATGTGGCTATCATATACAAAAATAATTTTCCCAAATCGACTGGTAATTTCAGAGATTAGCACGTTCAAGCTAACAGACAAACTCTTCCTCAGCTTTATTATATTATTATAGATAATACTTAAAGCTGAAGATTTTGTTTGGTTGAATGCGCTAATCTCAGGAACTCTTGGTTCGAATTGAAAAATTCTTTTAGTGTTGGATAGCCCATTTATTGAGTGAGGGTAGGCTATGTATCATCACGCTACGACCAATAGGAGCGGAGCATCAATGAAAAATGTGATGCAGACGAAGTTGCGCGGGTCTGCTGGTATCTAGTATGTAATTTTTTTTTTATAAATAAATTATTTACATTGAAACTACTGCATTTTATTGCATTCCTTATTTTATTGGCATTCATTGAAGAAAAAAATGAAAACTTTTGTTTTCGACAGTTGATACCGATCTTAATGATTGGTAACATCCCTAGCACACACTGGCTACAAACCGAGCGATAGCTAAATTTATAAATTGAATATGTATGTTTGCTATTCAAAGCTAGATGGCGTTACTGAGGCATGGAATCACGGTTTTTCTATGACATTTATCTTCTGATAACCACTCTATCTATTGTATCTTTAATCTCTTTCTGCGAAGATCAAGATAAGGCTCTTCTCTATTCAAGGAGATCTGAGGTTTTGGTTTTTGACTTGTCTCAAGTGGAGTTTTTGGTGGGATTCTTTCGAGTGAAGTTTAGCGGCTGTTTTAACTTGTAAATTGATTTTAGTGGAAATTGTGAAGTGAATTGGTGTAGTTTTGTGTCTCAAGTGCCCATGCACCTGGAAAATATATGGAATAGTTAAAACAGGCGCGATCTCGGTTAAGTGGAGCTGAGAATTTTATTGTAGTATTGACTACCTCACTCGAAACTTGCCGAGAAGGCCGAGTCGATATTTTTGTTACCAGATACTCCAAAAACCATTATAATGTGTTACATCCGCATTCTAATATTGAGGACTATCGCGTTTGAATTCGCCTGAATTCGCCACTAGAGGCGCTAGTGTAGCTTGAGGTCTTTGAAATGCCAAATTCTGTGTTGATTGGCTTTTGTCAAGAGTTTATTTACTCATTTGTTGTGATTTTGGTGATTATTTTACTAAAACAGCCTGAATATAGCAGATTAAGTTACGGTTCTACCAACCACTGCATTGAACTTTTTTTTTCAAAAATATATTAAATATGTCCTTCTTTTCTTCCATTATGATGAGTATGACTATGCTATGCTATGACTATGCTAATGGACCTTACTCGCCAATGGCGCTAACTGGGTGAGCACGAAAACGGTAGCCCCCAAGGATGTAAGGCTAGGCAGTATGGTCAAAAGACTACAAGCCTCACCTTCAGCGTAAATTAAAAAAAAAATGTGTCAAGCATGTCACAGAAAAGAAAATGACAGCAGTTTGATTTGAATTCTGTTTATGTTGGAAACTATTGTTTTGCGCTTTATAATTTGTATCACTAAAAACAATTGTTTAAAAACTTTCCATCATGGAAAACAAATTTACTTACCTTGAACCGTCATTGGATAAACAATTAAAGGGGCACCGTAATGGGATTACGGCGTTATATTTCAGTCCGAATGAACAGCAAATTGCTAGCAGCTCACTGGATAATAGTGTTTTGGTATATATTTTTGTAACTATAAATTCCTCATTCATACCTCTGCAATAATAGGTAAATGAAAGTAGCAAATTTATGCATTGACTAATTTTTTCCGTGTTTATGTCTTAGTTATGGGATCTACGCGGAACTATGAGAAGCTACAGGTTTCAAGGCCACGATGAAGCCGTTATGGACGTAACGTTCTCACCTTCTGGCAAGTATATGGCGTCCGCGTCGCGCGATAAAACCGTTAGGCTGTGGGTGCCCACAGTGACAGGCAGCACTGGCATGTTCAAGGCTCACTCACAGACTGTGCGGTCAGTGCAGTTCAGCCCTGATGGGACGAAGGTAACATAAAAAGATTGTGACTCTCAAAAAAAAAAAAGATTCTCCTTGGTTATTCAATACTTACAAATGACTATGCTTTTCAGATAATTACTGCCTCTGATGACAAAATAGTGAAACTCTGGTCTACAGACAAACACAAGTTCTTATCTTCATTTGTTGGCCACACCAACTGGGTGAGATGTGCCCGTATGTCCAGTGATGGTTCAGTTATAGCCTCTTGTTCAGATGACAAGTCTACGAAACTCTGGAACCAGGATAATGGGGAATGTATCCACACTTATAAGGATCAGAAAGGCCATGGACTATGTCTAGCATGGCACCCATCTGGGTGCTATATTGCTGTTGGTACTTCACATGGAAATGTCAAGTTATATGATGTGAGGACACATAATCTTGTGCAATATTATAGGTAAATTAAGAACCTCACCTGATACAATATTACTTACATCATTCAAACTTGATCCTGACTTATAAATTCTATATGATTTCAGTATTCATAATGATGCCATAACTTCACTAGCATTTCACCCTAGTGGAAGTTATATCCTCACTTCAAGCAAAGATGGGAAAATGAAGGTATGGACAAGATCAATGACCCACAGTATTGACAAGTTTCTTTCTTTTGAAACTACAAACTCTAAGTTATACTGCACAAAGTTCAAATTCTGTTGCAACCCATACTATTTAAGGGCCTTATTCATTTAAAAATCAACATAAAATACACAGTGCTAAAGTCAATACTTGAGCTAATGGTGATAGATTGAAATTACCTTGAACCATAAATCCTAGTATAAATTAATTAATTTATTATTTATTTATTTAAACTTTATGTACAATAGTGGTACATGGGCGGACTTAATGCATCAAGGCATTCTCTACCAGTCAACCTTTGGGTTATAAAGACTATACTGTGGTAGGTGTACAATAAATAAAATTAAGATCCAAATTTGAATTTTAATTAATTTCATTTCAGATACTAGATTTATTAGAAGGTCATCCAATATTCACCCTAAGTGGGCATACTGGTTCTGTCAATGCTGTCAACTTTTCAGCAGGGGGAGATACCTTTGCATCTGCAGGAGAAGATAAACTGGTAAATATATCAGCACATAGTAAATAAGATAATATTGTATGAACAGATGGTTTTGTATTAAACTACTTGATGCAGCATTACGTAAGACTGCTGTTGAGTTAGTATACATTGATAATGAAGCAAAATTAGTTTACATTACAAAGAAGAAAATGTAAATCATATTTGCACACATGTGTTTAATATTTTATTCATGTTTGCAGGTTTTCATATGGAAAACGAACTTCACAGAACTAGCTGGTGATTTAAAAGAAAATATTGAAGACAATGCATCAACTGTACCTAAGTGCACCTCTCAATTTTCCAAAATAACATCCACATCAAAAGACAGGAATCAGGTTGCTCAAAAAAGATACTACTTGTAGTATACAGTAGCACATAGTCACTAGATAATTGTATATATTAATTATTTTATATATATAGGTATGGTTTAAATAAATACATTATATTTTAAATGAATGATAAAATTCTAAAACTTATTACTTTCCCCATTCAGGACTATTCCTTGAGATCCATTTCAAACAAGTATACGGTAGCCTTTCAGAAAATTGAATTCAGAGAAAGGTGCAATAATTACTATGAATTAAAACGTTCCGCTTCATATTAAGTTTGCAATACAAGTCCAAGTATTAATACAGTTTTCATCATCCATAAAATAGGGCTCAAAGGCTTGGTATCAATGCTATCACACTAATAAGATTCCTGTGACTACATTTGTCCACCTGGATGATGTCAACCAATGTAACCAATCTCCAAGACTGAATTGTTCTGAAGAACCAAATGCTAACAGTACTATGGTTGAACCAAGATTGTTCAGTCAAACAGCACCTTGTTTACGAGGCCAAAACTCATATACACTTGTAAGTCCAGTTCGAGTAAATGCATCAAAGAGTTGTGTATGTGCATCACGAACCACACCAGGTCAGTCTGAGTCACCTTTATCTGTTGATTGTTCAATGAGCAGTGTTGGAGATATGAGTCATATTCCTCGAATCCCACCCTGCCCTACCACATACACACTACCTTCTCTTTTGGAGAAATCCATGGGGTCTGCAACAACCATGTCAAGAGGTGGATGTGGAGAAGGACAAAGTGATGATGTCTTGTTTGGCATGATCAAACTGAAGGAAAATGATGTTTGTTACACTAGCGGAACTATTGAGTGGGTGGGTAGAAAGAGAAGCTTCCCTATAAACAGTGGGTTTAAACTAATTAATGAGCAATTTGATACACAAGCAAAGAAAATGAAAAAGTTGAATACTACTTATACCTGTGAAATGCACAAAGACACAGACTGTAATTGCCCAGATGTATTGCCCACTGTCAATGCTATGGTGGACCATCTGAATGCTCTCCATGAAGCTGTANGTTCAGTCAAACAGCACCTTGTTTACGAGGCCAAAACTCATATACACTTGTAAGTCCAGTTCGAGTAAATGCATCAAAGAGTTGTGTATGTGCATCACGAACCACACCAGGTCAGTCTGAGTCACCTTTATCTGTTGATTGTTCAATGAGCAGTGTTGGAG
>NDFZ01002607.1:4956-19343 GCA_002192655.3 Mamestra configurata
ACTATTTTTAGCCCGACAGCTCACAGACCCGAATGCCCATATAGCCCAAGACTCAATAAAACTGTCAATTCCATATAACTACTCGTAGCTCTCTGATTGATAGATTGAAACAGTCAGACGGTATCGAGGACACGGCCTGACCTGATTCTAGGCGACCGCTGAAATAGATACGTTCAGATAAAACATTATGTCGCAGGATTATTGGGAATATCGTTCTTTTGCAAAAACTACAGGATTTCTGGATTATTGGAAACTAGTACAGATTTTCGTAATCGTGCTACTAGTTTTTCCTAAATAATCATCTAATTTTAGGTTAATCTCCAATAATGACGGTGGGCATAAACACTCATTGGTTGACATGCTAATTTTGCGATGATTGGTTAACAGCTGCATTCGAGCCATCTTCGGACCAACCAGAAAATAAAATGTTTTGAATTAATTTTTAATCTTTTGTTAGACAATCTAAATTTAAGTTTCCAATCGTGTTAAAAATACTAGGTCTTTTGCAAAAATCTTATAATAACTCGTGTTGGAACGAGAATCGTTCTTACTGTCTAATAATCCGTTGTAAAAATCCTAGGTTTTTTGTCAAAATACGATTTTTCAAGGGATCCAGTGACAAATGTTTTATTGCTCACCATTCATATTTATGGATTGTCGCGAGATGTGAATGAATTTTGATGAGGTCATCCAGGAAATCGAGCTGATATAGGTGAAGATAACATTAAAAATATTAAAATGATGTAATGAAGTTGAGGTTCCGTGTACCTACTATACTATCCGAAAGTTTGAGTGTTCCAAAATGAATAGACAGACGTAGACATAATTTAGAATTACGTGTATCAGTTTTGGAATTCAGGAATCCAACGATAGTTTCCGGGGCCCTACTATGAAGTCTTAAAACGATCTAGATTCCGCTCTAAGAGGGAGACGGAGCTATACATAGTGAATAGCACTATCCCTTTTACATCATCGGAATTGGATGGCATTAGCACGTCATAGTAGGGCTGCAGTACTTGAAATTAAAACTATTAACATACAGGTCAAGCACATAAACTGTCTTGGAAAAATACCTACTGACCCCTAATTAATTGGGATAGGGGAATAAGGATACTAAAATTAAGGCCAAGTTCGAATTTCCGGACTCAAACTGTGTTTTATCTATCTTTATTTTATACGATACCAGGGATTTACTTGGAATTTCAAAACTTTTGTATGTAATCCCAAATTATGTGATATCAAAGTATGTGAAACTAGGTGTTACAAATAGATCTAAGACATAGAAAGTCAGGTTCCTATAAAGCAGTGGTTCCCAACCTGTGGTCCGCAAGGGCCAAAATAAGGTCCGCGAAAGGTTTAAAATTTCACTCTTTTCACGTCAAAAATGTCATTGATGCAAACTGATTCTAAGTTTCTTTAGAAATGTGTCTTCTATGACAACACTTTTTAATTTTGATTTCAAAGCTTAGTTATAGGTACTACAAGTTTTGAATTTCTATATGATATAAGTTTATTTTTAGTTCAACACAGTTTATTTTTTTCTTGTTTCCTGGTCCCTGCTAGCAACAAAGAAATCAAAGTGGTCCCGCGTCAAATAAAGGTTGGGAACCACTGCCATAAAGGAAGCGATAAGTAGAGTGTATCGAAAGAAAGACCTGTCTATTCTTTGCTAAAGAAACTTGGAACACAATAGGAAACGACTGAACTTTCTCTCAGTTTCATAAAAAATGGCGCTATGGCTAAACGTGAAAGAAGGCGCGAATATGTTTATATTCCCGCGGAAGACATTAAACTATGATAGATAATGACTTGTAAGATAATTTTATAGATCGTGATATATATTTTTTTACGTTACTTTAAGTTCAAAGCTTTGCTCATGTTTCTGTTTTACATTTACATGTGCTGTATGGCAGATTAAAAGCATCCGGGAATAGTTTTCGGGCTTATAGGAAACTGGCTAACGCGTTTCTTTAGGAACTTATCCTTGAAGGCATGTCAGCCCCATCGTATCTTTTCTTATGTCATTACGTTGACCAAGTTCCTTCCAAGTCAGGACTTTCATATTATGATTATGAGAGTGTTACAGACATTGGATTGGCACCACTGGAGGCTGGAGCCGTTGTTGTGGCTACGATAGAGGGCTGTCAATAATCATTATCATCATTTCGACCTCTTGTCCTATTCAAAAGCTACTCACAAAATACGTTCGGTTATTATTAGACAGTCCAGCCATCTGCGTTTCTAATAACTTTTTATTTTCGGCAAAAACTATGTCACTACCAAAAATTAATCTATCTACCATTCCGTCTGCATCAAAATTAATAAGCACACCCGTCCAAAAGAACAAGCATAGTTAATCGAATTTATCTCGTTCAATTAAGTTGACTTCCGCATTCGGCAAGGTTAGGCTTCTGACCGCTTTACGGCTATATCGCGGGTCGAGATGTCAGGACTTATCTGGTGCTCAAATCAATGCTCCCGTTGTTTTAAGTTTTGGAGACAGGATGTTTATTTTCGATGGAAGTTTGCGAGGTTAGGATGTAGTTCGTGAAGTAATTTTTACGATGACTTATGTGTACCTTGTTATAAAGCTCACATTTAGAAATGGATGAACGAGGGCGAAGATTAAGTTTAGTGCCGTGTAGGGTGATTGAACTAGGCTATGTCCAACGGTTGACTGCCATAGACCGACGATGCAAGTGAAAATAAAAAAATAAACACTACAAAGTATATAATAACTTTATTTTGGGATGTCGGTGTTTTTGGTTGTTTCTTCGTATTTTAACACCGACTTTCTTTGTTTTTTTTTTATTTGGAATTCGGTTGTATTTTTTTGTAAACAGTTTTTTATTTTTCTATTTTTAGTGGTACCCCACACCTAACAACACCACTGAAAAGTCACAGGAAAGCAAAACACGCAATTTCGTTTACGTACTTGAATGATATATTTTCTATTTCCTCAAGCTGTTTTGATTTAAAAACCAATCGGAACGTATTTTATTTTTATTTTTCACACGAAAAAACATTTTTTCTAATCGATTCATGAATGACGGACTTATGAGGTAACAAACATGAAAAATAAAACAACCGAATTGAGAACCTCCTCAGATATATATATGTATATATGTCAGATAAGAAGATGCTAAAACTACATCAGATATTGTTTAACATCATTCAGTTCACATTGACCTCACAGGTCAGGACAAATCGTCGTGACGATGCACACAGTAACGTTTAACGTTTTGTCGAATGATTCTAGATATAGTCACTATAGTCAAGTGACTATGTCGAGAATTATTTGAGATTTATTTGATGGCACTCCACTAAAACTAATTTGTGGAGTAAACTGAAGGCAGATTGCCAATGACTTTAATTACAGCTTTACTCTGTGTGTAGCGATAGAAAATGCTAAAGCTACTTCAGATATTATTTAACATAATTAAGTTCACATTGACCTCACAGGTCAGGACAAATCGTCTTGTCGATGCATATAGTAAACTTTAAAGTTGTGTCGAAAGGTTCTAGATATAGTCACTATAGTACTATATAGTCCTCCTGACCGATTTCGGCCATGGCGGCCAATTTCAACCCAGACTAGCCATCGGCCCGAGACATATTATAGTGAACAAGCACAGGTGCACTCCCTCTTCCATCACTCTCATATTCCAATGGGACGGCAACCCGACACGATCGGAGAGAGATCTGGCGCAGGACCAACGGCTTAACGTACTCTCTGAAGCACGGGGTGTCACACCACCAACTTCCAAACTCCGGGCTGTCATTGACAAATTCAACCGAAGCGAGTGTTATTGTGTTTTTCAATAGTACTATATTCACTTTATGTATAAGTTTGTTTGATGGCACTCCACTAGAACTAATTTGTGGAGTAAACTGCAGGCAGATTGCCAATGACTTTAATTACAGCTTTAATTGAACGTTTGCTTTGATGTTTCACTTTGTGTGTAGCGTTACGAATGCCGTTGGTCGCTGTGAATTTGCTGAACGTTTTGAAGTCAAATGTTTTTCTTGTCGTGATTTGAACTTCAGCGCGTGTTTTCACATTTAAATCAATGTCTGTGTTCATTGATCTTCTATAGTCAATTTTTTTTCTAGCTTGAACTGTTCCACTCCTGGGCAAAGTTCTTACATATCTTTTGGTGTGCTTCATTTCGTATATTCTCGAGAAAGCGGAAGCTGATTTTATGTAAGTCGCTTAAAGCCAATTTAAAAAAAGTAAATTTTGATAAACAAACACTGGAAAAACAATTGAACACTGGTTCAAAGTTTTGTTACTAACGTGTCTAAATCTGATGTTGGAAAAACCGGCCAAGTGCGAGTCGGACTCGCGCACGAAGGGTTCCGTACCATTATCTATAAAAACGGCAAAAAAATACGTTTATTTTATGGGAGCCCTTAAATACTTGTTTTATTTAAATTTAATTATTTATTTTTAAAGTGAATATATAACTAAATATTCTATGAAGATTTTAAGCGTCTACCTGTTGCCGTTATCAATATCGAGAAAAACGAGCAAAAATATTTGATTTTGCTTAAATATTATTTTATTCTGTTTTTTTCAGTATTTGTTGATATAGCGGCAACAGAAATACATCATCTGTGAAAATTTAAACTCTCTGACTATCACGGTTCATGAGAGACAGCCTGGTGACACACAGACAGACAGACAGACGGACGGACAGCGTAGTCTTAGTAATAGGGTCCCGTTTTATCCTTTGGGTACGGAATCCTAAAAAACTAAGAAATCAGTTTGATTCAATCACAGCATTCATTCTTATATAAACTTTTTGGCACACGACTCACTGTTATGAAAAACATTTTTTTTATGATTTAGTTAACAAGACAGATTGTGTCCAGATGATCTAAAGCTGCGCACGCCACGATTGTTCGACTCGATTTATTTACAAGTTAGTGCTGCGGCTTCGTTCCCGCATGGCTCCCGCAGCACCCGCGATGAGCGTTGAAACAATCAGTCACTCGCGCGCCGCACGTCATGTCACACGCTCACGATTTAATGAAAAAATACCAATTGTTATGTTACTCCACATGACATGAAAATACGTGCAAATTAACACTCTTTATATATTTCGTAACAGTTACTATACCAGTGTTTTGCTTACTTAAACCTTATGTGACCGCAGTAAAGATCAAAATTGATTGTGTTTGCGTGCAACAATTGACATAATTGATTGCTAATTATTTATAGTGCTTTCTCTTTTCCGCTTATGTGTAAGTGAATAAGAGATAGAGTTTATGTTTCTAAGTTCAAAAGTGACGGACACGTGCTTTAAAAGTTTGTTTAGTGATGTTGTTGTGAGTGATTGGTGATTTAAATAAAATGGCGAATCGAGTGATGGGATACGTGATTTGCGGATACAATTCCGTGGATAATCTGATGGTGAGTGGTTTTGTGTTGGTCGTTACGATTGTGCGCCGGCGCACGCGATGATGATTAAATGACTTGGTTTTTAGAGATTGAGTTGTTTCCTGTTATTTATGTAACTACACAGGTTACTGTAAGATGCAAGTAGATTTCTTAAAGCGAGCAATTAACGCTTCCTATCACAGTCGAGAGAAAATTTAGACAGGTTTTCAGGCAAAAGTCGACTACAAATTCTTAATTCTGAAATCGGGGTTTAATGAAGTACTCTGTTGAGTGACGGGCAACAGACTTAACTTGACTTAGCTAGTAGTGGGGTTTGACATGTTCTTGACTCCAAATACTCAATTAAGAAAAACCCTATTTTTTTTTAATTATTATTTATTGGCAGTAAAATATTTACAAAATAAAACTAGCTAGCCCATGTTTATGTTATTAATAGATTGAATAATAATAATAACCAAGAGGGCATGCCATTCTCATCTAGCTAGGTCGTATTATTAATTGAATCAAAACATTACCTAATCGTATTATCTCACCTATCATTGTCTATAACCAATCCTCTATATATTTTTTCAATTAATCAATAATTGAATCTACAAACAACTATATTCATTCTCCTTCAATTTTAGGGTTCCGTACTCAAAGGGTAAAAACGGGACCCTATTACTCAGACTCCACTGTCCGTCTGTATGTCTATCACCAGGCTATATCTCATGAACCGTGCTAGCTAAACAGTTGAAATTTTCACAGATGATGTGTTTCTGTTGCCGCTATGACAACAAATAATAAAAATGAAATAAAATTATAAATAAAACTCGAAAGCCACTTGTTTCTTGTATGGGGCCCCCCATACAAGAAACAAGTGGCTTTCGGCTTATGGTACGGAACCCTTCGTGTGCAAGTCCAACTTGCACTTGATCAGTTTTTACAAAATTAATTAATTAATTGAAATCCAATACCTCACCTGTCATTGTAACACTCATCTATATTTACTTCTCAATTTTTTTGTTCAATTAAATTACATCTACAAACGTCTAAATTCACTCCTCCGTTATTTTTTTTTTCAATTAATTAATTAAATTCCAAGAACGTTAATTGGATGAGCATTCCAAGATTCAATTCCCGGCGATCGTAATTCATGTTACATAGTCGTGGCCAAGAATAGATAGCATCTGCATAATTTATGATAATCTAGTCATCTCCCACTGACAGGCGATGATCGAAGTGATAGTGAAGCGAGTTGGTTGTAGAATTAGAAGCTGGTTTTGTTTAAGACTTAGAGGGTTATGTGAGCCCTGGTACTGGACTTGCCCGCGATTACTGAATTAAAAATTTGAAACTGATCGTATTTGTCAAAATTTGGCTTTAAAAAAAAAGATAAAATTTACGGTGTTAATAAAATTTAAATTAATGTAACTTTATGATTAACTAGCTACCGCCCGCGGCTCCGCTCGCGTTAATGTCGAAAATTATCCCAAGGGAACATACTTCAGGGATGAAAATCCTATCCTATGTGTTATTCTAGACTATAATCTAAAAAAGCATTCTTTATGAGGGAGCAAAAATGTACAACAAACTGCCAAACGACATAAAGGAATGTACTAAATTAAACATATTTAAAAATACATTAAAATCGCATATTGTCAGTACCTACTGTACCTACGACAGTTGATATGATTATGTACATTGTCACGTAATTTTGTATACCTACTTAACATTTATATCTATTTTTTGTATACTTTTACTAGAGCAAAAAAAGTGTTTCTTAGTTTAAGTTAATTTATAAATCTCATTTTAAGTGAACTACGAGTAAGTATATTGTTCTTATGAGAAATAAAGTTTTTTAAACCTATCTACCTCTGTACCAAATTTCATCGAGATCCGTTCAGCCGTTCTGACGTGAAACAGTAACAAACATTCGTACATACAAACTTTCGCGTTTGTTATATTAGTAAAGGAAATAAGGATTTCGCGTTTGTTATTATATTATTAGTAGGATTAAGTATGATTTTTGTTAAAACTAATATAACATTTTAAATTTATAGAAATTTATGCTAGACTGGTATTGGACAACGCGAATGATAAGACAAAGTGACAAGTGATAAAGGATTTTAAGTTTATCAAAAGTTCACCTCTTGTCAATAGCATATCTTTTCTGGCTAAAATATACCTCAATTGTACATATTTTTGGGCCAACTCTTGATAAAAACAACCGTTAATTTTAATTGGCACTGCGTATGCGCATATTTCCTTGTATTCTATGTATAAACAATATAATAATGAAGTACATATTGCCAAAGATTTTATGGTAGGTAGGTACTAAATGCATTTTCCTCTCCAAGGTGACATTGTTTTTAAATCAACAGGTATTTTACAACTTCGGAATTCCTCATCTTTTTTGCCCCTTGGTAACCTTCATAATTCGTGGAATTGCTGCTGTAGTCTTTATTTCCTGATAGATACAATCTATGGGTTTATAAGTCAAGAGCGAATAGGTTACCACAAGACGTACCGCGATGCGCCGCCGGTACATGGTGGACATCCCAGCCACACGCACAAAACGTTTTGGGTTATTCATTGTGCGTTCAACTAAGGAGTGGAATTCCCTGCCAAAGTCTGCGTTTCTTGATAGCTACAACCCTGGGATCGTTAAGTCAAGAGTGAATAGGTTACTTCTTGGCAAGCGTGCTCCATCTTCGACCACATCTTCGCTTACCATCAGGTGAGATTATGGTGAAACGCGAAATTATAAACATTAGTAAAAAATATATAATAAATAAACACAATACACACACATAAAAATCACAAATAGGCAGAATAATAATAACAAAATAGTAATAAAATAAAATAAATGCACGTACAGCTATCTAGAACCCGACCTGTGTGTGCAGTCTCACCCATCGACCAAGCATCGGGCAGTCTCACCGGTCACTCAATGCTCTCAACATTTCGTGGGTGGCTCAATATACCGAAACGAAAAAGATTTCCTGCTAAACTAAATTACAGAAAATATTCTTCAAATTAAACCGACTCAACCGCATGATGCCAGGGTTGCGGAATTTGTTCGAAATGGTCACCGCGGCCCTGGAACGCAAAGGGCTTTAGAAGGAACACGGATGGGTTTTAGTCAGTAAGAGTCTGACACGACCTTCCGCTCCATCCAGAGCGGAAGAAGTCATTTGATGATTAAAGGCAACACTTAATACCAACATAGTTGTAATGTAACTCTATTTAGATGAGCTTAATGCAAGTGACAATGGTCTTTGTCACTCGTTACATCCTTGACACTAATCATTGAACCAAGAGACCTTGGAGCCGCCCTGAAATTAGCAGGGAGATGATGACATCATCGGTACCCGATTGTCATCACTGCCTCTAACTACATCTGCCGGTCGATTCTGTAAACATGTCGAAGTGAAGGCTTGGGTGAAGTGATCACGAGGGGAGCTGTCAATCCATACAATCAAGATGTCACGTGTTCACGGAGTGAGCTGTCATTCCATCTTGATTATATCGATTCGATCGGTAGCGAATCATATTTTGTTAAACATACAGCCTGACACTGACTTGCAAATTGCAAAAAACATAAAAAAATGAATTTCGCGGGCTACCCTGGCGCTTCCACCTTAGTAATATAATCCACCAAGCAACAGACATGCCCGTCTGTCCTGAAACACAATAAACATGGTTATCTCAACTGAATTCCTGAAACTAATGACCTACCTTTATTTACCTCATACAACGCGATTATGTAATTAATTAGCAGTTGCTTAGGTATCTTTCCTGTTTCCAACGTTGGTGTAATCGGACCTAACTTGAGCTCGTATTTTATAAGAGTTGTGTAATGAATTTATGTGCTTGCACGGTGCTGCTGAAGTATGGATGAAATGCTGTAAGTTATTGTGTGTTAAACTTGTTAATTAATGGATATATCGTTACAGGTTTTTTTTTGTTGATATTTGTATTTATAAGAAAGAAAGAAAAAGAGTTTATTTGCGACAAGCATGACACGCATACAAAAAAAACACATAATAGAAACTAAATTACAAAAGTTATGCGAGTTGGGAAGATATGCGTGACATTCGCGCAAAACGGCCATCGCTCAGCAAATATTAATTAATTTAACAAATATTTGTTTACTAATTTTTCTATTCGATTTCCGCAAAAACGTAGCCTATAACCATCTTCGATCTACAATCATCCCGCCTATCTCTGTACAAAATCCATCAAAATCAGTGCAGCTATTTAGGCTTGAAAGCGTAACAAACAAACAAGCTCACGTCTGCATTCTAATATTAGTTAAGAATTTTGGGTGGGTTAAAAAAACATCACGAAAAGGTTATTTTTAAGGCCTTCAAGTTACCATTTTCTTCCAAACTACGTTGTCATACAACTGCTCTCTTACGGCCGGTTTCAATAATGTATCTACCTTTAACCAACTGTCAAATTAGCTACCAACAGTAGCTGAAACGTCATCTTTGCCTTTCGACATTGACGTTTCAGCTACTGTTGGTAGCTAATTTGACAGTTGGTTAAAGGTAGATACATTATTGAAACCGGCCGTAAGAGAGCAGTTGTATGACAACGTNCGTTAGACTAGTAACTAATCTAATCGATTTAGCAATATGTACATGTTATATTGTACAATGGAGGCCAATTTACAAACTTTTGAATTCAAAGCATTTTTTCAACCTTTACACCTGAAACCCACGATCAAAGACCACATAATAAAACGGATTCAGTTCCAAGCCGGAGTATGCAATAAACTAGTGTGGCGCGTGGCCTCGCCCGTTTTATTTCCGACGTTGGGAGCCGACAAACAAACGTTTAAAATAATATATCGCTCCTGTGTTATTGCTGTTTTGTTTTTGTGGCCTTTCTGTGTGGTAATCGAGTCTGGGCTGTTAAAAGATCATGCTGGCACTTCACTTGGCGTATTTGGCCAAATATTAGCGTCTCTTGTACTGTACAAAATTAACCTTATTTCGAAAAAGTATAAGGTATTTTTTGTACTAGCTTCCGCGTGGAATAGTTACTTTGGGCAGCCATTTTTATTTCCAAGATAAGTACTAATTTTTCAAAAACGCTTGAATTTTATGTTTATTTAGTGCCTAAATAATAATAATAATAATAATATCTTGGGACAACTCACACACGGTCATCAGATCCCAAACTAGGCAGAGCCTGTACTATGGCAACCAGACAACTGATAAACATACTTATATATTTCTAAAAACATACATATTATAGACAAAAATTACACCCAAACACAGAACAAATGTTCATGCTCATCACACAAAGATTTGTCCTGGGTGGGAATCGAACCCACGACCTCCGGTTTAGCAGTCAGGGTCTAACCACTCGACCAACAGGCCAGTCAAATACAAAGGTTCGTATGGTTTCATCTTCAGCAATGACGGATTCCCATACAAACTTTCATCCCCTATTTGAACCCCTTCCAGCCCTTTTCTCGCGACAAAAGGTAGCTTATGTCCTTTTCCAAGGTCTAATATATCTCTGTACCAAATTTCAGCAAATTCGATTCAGTGGTTTAGGCGTGAAAGCGTAACAGACAGACAGAGTTACTTTCGCATTTATAATATTAGTATAGATTGAACAAGTGACGCGAATATTTGGCCAAATACGCCAAGTGAAGTACCAGCATCAGGTAAAAATGCATTGCGTTTGTCAGTGCATATTTCATTAATGAAACTCAACATCCCAAATTGCTGTCCCATTCAGCCTTGTTACTGGAAGTAGTAAAGCTTCTGTCTTTTATAATCGCCACTTAAGATTCTGTCCTATTGGAGTTGCAATCCATCATTATCGTCACTTCACCCGTAAGACGTCCGCGGCCGGTCGATGGCGCGTTGAGTTCCACGCGCGCCTCAAAGAGATGTCAGCATAGAGTCTGCCAGGGTTGCGGAATTTGTTCGAAAGAGTCACAGACTGACGATCACACGGACTATCAAATTTAAGCCCTTTAATTTGATAGTCCGCACGGTTTTAATTACATTTTTTTCATAATTTTTAAAATAAATATTTTTGAAGTTATTTAAGAAATTAGACGAAAAATTACCAATTTAAAAAAAATGCAAATAATAGTCCTTCACCTATAGATTACAGGAAAACCTATCGAAGTCTTAAGTGTTAAAATAAAATGTTACAAAAATGAAATTCGTTCGGAACCCTTTGCACGCGAGTCCCACTCGCACTTGGCCCGTTTTTTTGTGCTTCACCGAGTTGGTTTAAAACAAAGCGACTGTTTTCTCTACCGTCTAGATTGCATGAAATTATGTAAAGATTCCTTTCACTAAAGAAAATGACAATGAATTCCTTTCATTGATCACAATTCTCCGATTCACGAGTAAATGTGACTTCAAGATAAATTGATCACGCGGATTCGAAGACAGCATTCCATTGACGAGACGTGAATTAATTACTTTGTATTAATTAATGCGTTACAATGAATTTCTTTCACCAGATTAGTATGGAAATAATGTTCGATCGCCGCTGATTATATTCATTTAATGAATAAATCGCGTTGAGGATTCCGAAGTCGGTTTAATTGCAATAATTTGCACAGAAGTGCTGTCCGATCATTCATGGTGGCCGCTCGAAACTGTTTGGTAATTTACTGAGTCGGTGATGATTTGTTGTTGCTAGGTATTTTCCTGAGGTAAATGGGTAATATCTTTCATTCAAACACAGATAGTATGTATATTTATTTAAAGAAACTTTAAAAAAAAAAATACAACCGAATTCCAAATAAAAAAAAAACAGTGAAAACTATGAAATGGCTTTTATTTCGAAAGTCGGTGTTAAAATACGAAGAACAACCAAAAACACCAACTTCTGAAATTAAAGTTATTTTATACTTTGTATGTATTTATTTATTTATTTATTTAACAGTTTATGTACACACATTTAACAAATAAATAAGAAGAAGGCAACAGAAAAATAGGTACAAAGGTGATGCTTATTTCTAAAGAAATCTCTTCCAGCATACCTGCGAAAGGAGAGTCGAATAAAAGAGATGTAGACATCGTGTGTAAAAGTTATTTNGAGACATCGTGTGTAAAAGTTATTTTTGTAATAGTTTGTAGTGTTTTTTTTGTAATAAAGTTTTTTATTTTACACTTTTTACACACCTAACAAAGTCACAAGAAAGCAAAACCACGCAATTTCTTTTACTTGGATGATATATTTGCTATTTCCTCCAGCTATTTTGATTTAAAAACGAAACTACGGAACTGATTTTGATACAATTTCAATGGGACCAATAGGAACGTAGAATTTTTTAAATCGGTTCATAAATGACGGTATTATAAGGTAATAAACATTAAAAAGAAACAACTGAATTCATAACCTCCTTCTTTTTTTGAAGTCGGTTACAAACGCCTACAACTGGCTAACCAAAGAGTTCAAGCTAATTTTAAGCTTAAGTTCTCCAAAATGGAGACCATTCCTCGAGGGTTTCAGCAGTTATTGAACGTCAATGTTTACATAAAGACATTCCCCCGCTCGTCACCACGTCCTAGTGTTTTAGCTGGGAAGAAAATATGGCTACAAACTTCCCAGCAACATATCTGCCTGTTCGCTGATACTTCAGACCGAAATCTGGGGCCCTACTATGAAGTCTTAAAACGATCGAGATTCCGCTCCAAGAGAGAGACGGAGCTAGACATAGCGTATAGCACTATCCCTTTTACATAATCGGAATTGGATGGCATTAGCACGTCATAGTACCTGAAGTTATGATTATAAAGATATCATGGTCATGGATATCAAAGTCAATTCATTTATTTCAACTAGACCATTAAAAGGCACTTTTGAACGTCAAATTCAAGAGATTGCAAACATTACCTTTTTTGACTGGCCTGTTGGTCGAGTGGTTAGTGACCCTGACTGCTAAACCGGAGGTCGTGGGTTCGATTCCCACCCAGGACAAACCTTTGTGTGATGAGCATGATCATTTGTTCTGTGTCTGGGTGTAATTTGTCTATAATATGTATGTATTTAGAAATATATAAGTATGTTTATCAGTTGTCTGGTTGCCATAGCACAGGCTCTGCCTAGTTTGGGATCAGATGACCGTGTGTGAGTTGTCCCAAGATATTATATTAGATATTATATTATTTACCTAAGCGAAATTAAAGTCAAACCATGACTTATCATAATGTTCTCAGATCCGGAATGATACCGCATTTTCATTCAAAATGCTGAAAAAATCTGCTACGCATCACACCTGAAAACAGTTTACAAACAAGTAACTACCTATATTTAGTACCTCTGTAGATACGTAAGAATCACGCGCTTTCGATAAGCATAACCTAACTGTTGATAATTAACCGATTTTCATGCAGACTGTCCGCCGCTTATCGTAATGAATGAAGGAACTGTGAATGAGTGGCTTATCATTCAATGAGTTAGGGTCAGCTCTCACTGAGATACGGCGCTGAACGCGCTGTTGACGATAACGATACGATATGGAACTTTAGGAACGATGCAATAAGGTACATTTCAGTTTGGGTAATCGAATACATTCCGTGGAATTAAAAAAATATTCAAATTCTGCGTATGCTGATTGCGTGCTTTAAAATAAAATTCTATCTTAATTCTTTATTGTACATCAAAACAACTTATTTTATAAAAATAATAAAGTTCATGTACAAAGACGAACTTAACTCTAAATTGTGTTTTCTCATAGAATTATCTTAAAAAGTTCGCGCAGCGTCGCGTCTCCGTGACCTTTAAATCACTCGTTGTAGTAAATAATGCAATTATCGAATGAAAACAAAACTTTTAATTATATGCAAAGCATAGCTTGAAGCAGACTGATACAATATATGACTTCATTCATTGGAATAATTAAAGATTAATTTCAGCAATTGAGAAAAAAGTCTTCACGTACGTCCCAATATTTTATTTTAATTTAATGCTAGCTGCCATCCGCGGCACCGCCCGCGTGTATGTCGAAAATTAT
>NDFZ01002608.1:7110-19344 GCA_002192655.3 Mamestra configurata
ATAAAATTATTTATAATATATTAAAATAACCCTATAAAAAGACGCAAGCGGTGAAAATAAATAACAGCCTATCATGTAATTACCTCGCAGTAACTTTATAATGATCCGCTTGTTCATTACAAATTAACGTGCGTTTTTAATGCGATAACATTCGGTTCAATATGAAATCCTTATTTCAATTGACCAGTATCAGAATCATAATAGTATTAATTATATATTTTCAAACAAGAAGCACTTAATGAAGCTGCAAAAAAGAAAATTAGGTATCCTTCACAAATTAGATGCACTGTCTGATAGTTTATTATTGTGTGAAGTGTTAAGCAAGAAACCTTTAATGGCTTAATGCATAAAATCAACCTCCTTTAAATAGCATGAAATTAATACAAACGATATTGGTTTCGACTCGAGAGTAGATACCCAACGAGGTGCTAACAACTACGACTGCAAAGTTTTTGTAATCATGCTAAGAGCTAGAAAACTGTAAATTGTATTACGCAAGCAGATAACCTAACTAACTAATTAATTAAAGAAATGGCCACAGTTTTTGCAAACTCAGCTTGAGTTAGTTATAACGCGTTTATTCAACACAAATAGACAAAGTCCCGTTTTACAAAGAGCTGTAGTAAAAACTGCGCTTCTACAGCAATTTCTTATACAAGCAACGCTCCAGGACGGCGCGGCGGCAGATCATAAGCTGCGGGATTATCATTAAGTGTACCTAATTAATGTTGTCGGCCACAAACATTCTTAATTATGCATGAGTTTGGTGTTCTATACTACTCGTTTCTCAAGTACCGAAATCTCAGCAGTATCTTACTAACAACTCATTTGTAAATATTAGATACACCACTGCCTACTCACTTAATAATGAATCCGTTAAGGGTACCTGTCAGCGAAGCAAACATTAGTTACAGCGAGGAGAACTAGAACTTAATTGTTATCTATGTTAACATGTTCAAATTGTTAAACGTCAAACATCAAATTATGCTTAACTACAGGCGTCCAAATAGTTGCCGCAACAATGGCTCTGCGCGCATTGTGCTTTTCAAAGTAAATAGGCGTTTTCCGATAGAACTCTTGTATGGACGTCGGCGCTTCAAAAAGATATTTTTGGGCTAGCGCGTTCATTATTCACTTGTTTGTCTTGTTCGTTACAACAATGGGGCAGAGCGCCATGTGTTATACTGAACTGTTCGAACCCGCTGTCCCGTATTTCCTAGCACAATGACTATCGATCGTTGATACCAAACAAAAACTGACACTTAAACTCTTGCTTGAATTTCAGTGAAAAAAATACAAACTCCTACATCAAAACATTATATTCTCCCAACAAACTTTTTTAATGTTTCGAAAGTGTTTTCCTCAACACCATAAGTCATTATAAGCAAGTTCACGTAGTCCGTAAAAAGTTAAAATAACAATGTCGTTGTTGCCTCGAAAAACAGAACAGAATAATAAATAACAGCATATTTTTGCTATCCTAGTCACCTTCTTGACTAACTGAAAAAATGTTTATTGTTTACTTAACTGTCTCCAACGGTTAAGTAAGAAAAGATTCTGAAGTAAAAGAAAATATTGGTGATAATGATACCATTATTTTATTTATTAGTTGCAAGAATTCAGCCAATAAAGACTTCAGTGACCTGACTTGGGAGAGTCTGTCCCTTGAAGAATCCATGAAATAATGACATCCTTTTCTGTAGCACCCTGCACCGCATCTTTTATCACTCAAGCGTTTGCCTTACCTATATGCTTTACTTTGTTTAAAACTGTCCTGAAAAGTTAAATATATGTAATAGATAGTGTGTACTACATTAAATACTGAATTGTAGGTAGCAAATATTTTCCAGCGCCTAGCAGCATAGTTCTCCGGAATAAAATAACTATAATATAACATTAAACAGTGATGTAGCTCGGCCATCACGTAATACCAGTAACGGTAATATATTTCTCGGCGGGTAAGGGTAACTCTTACGGCGTACGTGTGAAAAACCACCTAACGCATTCTACGGTTTTTCCTTTTGATCGCCAAAACATATTTTAAAACCACATAACGTTTTGTTCAGCTTCATTGGTCTAGAAGTCTAGAAGTTTTAAAATTGGAAATGTAGCTTTGCGGTATGTACCTTTTGCGATTGATTCCTNGAACCACCTAACGCATTCTACGGTTTTTCCTTTTGATCGCCAAAACATATTTTAAAACCACATAACGTTTTGTTCAGCTTCATTGGTCTGGAAGTCTAGAAGTTTTAAAATTGGAAATGTAGCTTTGCGGTATGTACCTTTTGCGATTGATTCCTGGATAGGATAAAATTGTGATTTCGATTTCCCTTCTTCAAGAAAAGTACCAGCAAAGCCTAGTGGTTAAAATACCTAATTTCATACAGCTCAATGTTATTGAAAATTAAACGCGTTCGACTACTTACTGGAGTAATTTAATTATTCATCCAATGTGTTCGTAAAGCAGCACCAGTAAATCAGATGTGAGTATTAACGCGTTGTATTATTATTATTAGAGTATTAACTACGTTATAATACCACTGATTAACTGATGCTGCTTTACGAACGAGTAAACGCTAATAATAACTTTAGTCTGGCTTGAATGATACTGGAATGGAAATCGAGTTCAAAGTGATGGCGATTGACGATTAACGAGCTAACAAGCCTCTCTGTGTGCGTCATCGAAGGCTTAACCGCAGTACGCTATAGCGCATACACAGGTACTTGCGGTAACAATGAAATTATTACGGTACCTGAAGATCCGATTAGGTTTACTAGGTATTATTATTATTGTGTAACACAAAGGTACCTTTCTAGGTATTTTGATAAGTTTGAGTTGTCTGGGAGTAGATGAATACGTAAGCTATGATACGCCGAAATAATAGTGTAATTAACAGTAGAGGCGGCAATAACTAAACGCCATGCAGCGGCGCGGCGCGACACGGGCTCGGCATGGCTCGGCACAGCTCGGCATGTCAGCTCCTGCTCACTTGGTCAGGATTACGAGCTGACAGCGTCTGCACCCATAAATCTAGTGACGTCACGTCACTAAGCTCCATACTCACTCGCTAATTAGTGTAAAAGCGTTATCAATGGATTACACCCTCACCCGTCTACTGTTACCACGTAAATTCTAAAATATGTGGATAAATGCTCACAAATCTTCTTTGCGGTTCTGAGATTAACACCGATGAGGGTTTTTTAGGGTACGAAATTAACAGCTATTCGTAACCACACAAGATTTAAGCAGTGACTTTTGATCTAGGTAAGTAAGTGCTTAGGTTTAGGGATGTATGTATTTAAATATAAACCTGAATTTAAAAGAAAAAGCATTATTTACATTTATATCATAGTGGTGAATGACATTTCCATGCATTTTTATTCAAGATTCCAGCCAAAAGTACATTTATGAGACATTACCTCTCAGAATCCCATTTAATAATATTGTACATTTTCCCTTGTACATAGGTACAAGGATCTAAAGGTATTTATAACAACATAAAAAGATAATTAAACAAAATTTAACTATGCAACCAACTGACTTCCGGTCTCCAGGTACAATATTTCTGCGATACCATACATTTGATACATTGATTAAAAAGATTCCTACAACGGTCAGACACCTTGAAAAGCTAGGGTTAAGCCCGATTTCACTAAAATTTACTTGTTGAAACCTGAATAAAGAACTAAATAAAAGCGTGGTAAATTTTTAATCGTGGACGCTGAGTATTCGTACTAAGAATATTCCATATTACATGAACAGGTTAATGCATACATCTAAATCAGTTCATGAAACGACGTTTGGTTGTTGGAAGTCATCACTGGAACTACTGATTCAAATACAATTATTCAAAAACTTATATGTCGTAGCCATATCGAAGAATTGGCCATTTTATAAAATGGTCGGCCATTCCACATAATAATTAGCTACTTCACGAAACGGCCACCCCAAATCTAACATAACTTAACGTATCCTCGGCCGCATCATGAAATGGGCAATTTTACGATATGGCTAAGTGCCATAACCTCGGAACAAAGACCATTTTTGAGAGATCCATCCAATTTCATTGAGAGATGTCATGGAAACGAAAGACCAACGAGAAAAAATTGTGGGATTTATTTAGTCCTTTATTTCTAAAGATATAGGAACACAACAAACTCGTAACCAGAAACCTTGCACAAAAGGTTCTACTTGGACTATTTTCCCTACTTGTTCTATGCCTATCCGCCCACTGGCCCTTCTTTTTTCAGACTTCTGATGTCCAAAATTCGAACAGACACACACTGCGTAAACGCATTTTTTTATACCTATGCATGTTTAAAAACGTAGAAGAGTATTTTAAGAAAAATATTTATTGCATTTCTTTATCAGGTGTTTCCCAGAAAATAAATTTCTTGAAGACAAATTAATAATAAATTATACATTCAAAGTGAAATACGGTATCGTCCTTAAAAGTTATTATAAAGTTTAAACAAAAGCGTTAAAACACACCTGCTACGAAAATTGTTTAAAATTACGGATTCACTACAAATACGCCCTGAATGTTGAGATAGATGCTTACTGTACTAATTTAGATACGTCACACGTACACAACCTTGCTATACATCTACAATTAGAGAGCGTGCTGACGTTCGATGACATCTTTACAACCCATCAATCGTTTATTTCTCATGAAATACGACGGAATATATTCTCAATTACTCACCGGGTATAGCAATGTGTTTATTTGTAGGAGCTATAAATTAGATCTATGTCAACGAATAAGTTCTTGAACCATAAACGAATACATTACTCGCACGAGTACCGTTAAGATTTTAATGTGTAATTTGGGTTCACACAATGATGGATGCTACGGCACTCGTAGGCGCGTGTGCTACACACGTAGCGCTACGGGTGCTACGCCGCGTAGACGCTATGAGATGAGTGATCCACCCGCAATACTGCCTAACTGGCGTCAAATACTAACACGAAACTGGAAAAGTAGTGTGTGACGATTAAAGTTTTGACGGATTCTTTTACTTTTTTTTTAGTCTATCTAAGAGCGTGGAACGTCTGTGTTATTATTTCCTTCCCAATAGTTTATAACTAACCGACCTAAGTTTAATAGTTCTGTTGTTGACACTATTATAAAACTGTTGCTACAAAGTTGGTCTCTCGGAGCTACAATATAAACTGAGTATAAAATCAGCATTATGTTGAAATATAAAATACAAATCAAGTTGGCACAGCCTGTGAAATTAGCAAATAATTAGATCGACCGCAATCTGTTACCACCGAATTAAACGAATAATGTTCCAATACTCCCAATAGATAGGTACTTTAATTAGTACGTGAGCTGTTTACGTATGCAACAATAAAACAATAGACTCGTCTAAAAATAAAGCTTGTACGGAAATAGTGAACCCCCCTTAACAATGCAGAATAAAACACGCGATAATGGACTGAACTGTTTGTCGGCAAAACGACAGTTTGATTGAGTCGCTCGCATGCGCTGCAGTGCTGAACCTCATTCACTTTTAATCCTTGACCGACACGTTGTTCAACCAGAAATCGATCGTATAACTGAACCCTTAATCGTTCAATCCGTCAGCTAGCGACATAGGTCCAATATCACGCTATTTAGCTTTACAGGTGGGCAGAATTACAAGCGTGACAAATCCGAGGCGAGGTGACATTGTTGAGAGGCAACGTGACTCCGACAATGACAATGCTGTAGAAATTGAAGACAGAGATAGTGCGAGGTTAATTGGCTGTTTGGTAATGTATGACCTTCGAGAGCTCGTTCTGTGCAGACACTCATGTTTATTGATTAGCTAGCTTTTGTCAAAATACATCTAAAGAGTTGGATTTAAATATATCATAAAAATTATAAATAAATATCTGTTTGTTGCATGCTCTTATTTAAATAACCGCCTCGTACCCACCTAAACAGGTGTCATGTACATTATTTTGCCATTTGAACGCCATAAAAGACCGTCATTCATGGCAGCTAGCCTAATTCAAAGTTCAGACTGCAACGATCAAGAAGATCCATAACACTTATCAAATTTAAATATCATACAGTAAACATAATATTTACATATTATATTTCATATTATCTCGACGCGAAAGTCGTACGATCCTGAGTGGTGGTTACCAACCTTAATTAGTTTAAAAGCATACTTAGATAAGCGGCGGAATTTCGCACTCTCACCATCTAAAGTGTTGGGAAGAAGCTACGATTTAAGTTCATTCTCCACTTCGACATTAAAACCAATTAAATTGTGTGAGATTTTGTAAAGAATAAACTCAGATTTTGCTGTACAAATTATTTATTTAATGACTTAAGTAGTTACTTAATATAAAAACAATAATTTAGTTACTATATGTATACCTACATAATGATGTCATCACTTAACCGTTGTCGCAGCATTGAGTTCCCTATCACCAGATAAGTTACAGTTCCGAGAAAGTAAATAAATCCGAAATCACTAGCGTCGTCTGTCGAGGACTGTTCCGCATTCGGCCAGTTCCTAGAGATGTGTTCAGTGACCCTTCTTGTATCCATATTTCTTATGGTGCTCATGATCCCCCTTCTTGCCGTGATCGTGATGATGCTTGTGATGCGAGTCATGTCCGCCGGACTCTTTGTGACCTTTATGTTCGTGGTGGTGGCCACCCTTTTCATGGAAACCTTTCTCTCCATGTTCTTTCTCGTGATGGTCACCATGATGATGACCTTTGTGGAAGTGGCCGCCCTTCTTGTGACCATGCTCCTCGTGAAATCCTCCATGCTTCTCTTCATGGCCGGAATCTCCCTCTTCATCGAAGAAATGTTTATCTTTCTTGAATTCATCAAGCTTATGTATTTCGTGGTGTCCTTTCGTCGAATGACCCTTGTCGTAGTGTCCCTTTTCTTCGTATTTATGTCCTTTCTCACCCTTTTCGCCCTTGTGGTATTCATCATAATGGCCGTCCTGGTGATGATGTTCATTTTTGTGTGCGCCGTGATCGTCGTACTCGCCCTTGTGGTGCTCCTTGTCGTGATGTCCTTTTTCTCCCTTCTCATGGTGATGATGGCCCTTGTACCCCTTCACACCTTTTTCTTCGTGGTCGTGATGATGATGCGCATGATGCTCTTTACCGCCTCCTTTCTTGTATTCATGATTCTTCGGGGCTTCTTTCTTATGCTCCGTCGCAGCGGGGGCTTGATCTTTTGTTTCTATTTCTGAACTTTTTTCCACTTGCCGTGAGGGTAAACGGCGTGTATGTACAACAGCCAACAGCGTTAGAAAACCTAAAACTAACGCCACCCTCATATTGCTAGGTTTTTTTATGACGCGGTGTTGATGCGGTGTGCTCTACTCCAAATATTGACAACATCATTGATGGTGCAGCAGTTTTATATAAGGCATTGTGTAAGATGTGCTAATAGCCGCGTCGCGCGACAGACTCCGCGGCCACGAGTTGCAGCAAGCGCTGGCCGGGAGACGAGTTTGTTTGTATACGAAACGCAAAAACAATTGCAGATTTATAAATAGATTTTATTGGTGACCCGAAATGACCACAAACGGGAAAGGTCGTTCCTAAAACGGCTATAATAATATTTGGTAATAGTACAACAGAAACAGAATTAGAATTCTATTTCTTAAACTAGGTAGGTATATTGTTTAGCGCTACTTAAAACAGACTTGAGGTGCATGCATTTCTGAATCTTACATTGATATTGATAGAAATATCGCAAACGATAATGGTTACAAAAGTAGTTTTCTCAGACTGCTAATTCGATTTCAGAAATGTTAAAACGATTCCTTTTTTTAGATAGCCACTAGCTGCTCTCTTGGCAGGATTACCAACGATTTTTACAAAGAGAAGGCACGTTACTCTCTATTCTCTAGCTTACTTAACTTAAAAGAATAACGAGCATAAGTGAACACAACTGAAGAAATGTGATAATTCATAGTCAAAGTCGAAACATTTATTTCAATTAAGCCGTTAAATGGCACTTGGAACGTCAACATTAACAGTTAATTAAAATAAATAATTATTAACGCTGTTTGCAATTTTGCGGTGACGTATAAAAATAAAGTGACTCTAGTGTCCATTCGCAAAGGTAGATTCTTAGAACGGGTACGCACTGCATCCGATCCAAATCCGTGAAAATACGTTCCGAAATACTCATAGAACTATGTATTTTTAAGGTAGTTTATGCACTAGATTCGGAAGAAATATTGACGGACCGAAGTAGCTGTGGTACTATTTGTATGAACGCTTTCGTATTACCTCGGATTCAAATCGGACAGCTTGGATTTGGATTAGAGATCGGGTTAGTGCGTCAGCAATATCCAAATTCCAAGTCCGAGTTTTTCTTACTCTAATCCGTATTTTCACGTATTCGAATCGGTTGCAGTGCGAAAAGGAATATCCGAATTCGGTCCGAGTTTTTCATATCCGTATTTCGCAAGGATACGGGTCGGATGCAGTGCCTAACCATATGAGATATAATCTTATGGAGAAGAACGGACAGGATTGATATATCGTTTAAACGTCAACGTTTAACGATATATCAATCTACGTTTGGCCATATCATAAAATGCCTGGCCACATCATGAAATGGGCTACATATTTTAATATCTTTACGTATTCTAACCTTTTTCGAGATAACGACGGTCAAAAGTTCTACTGTTTAAATACATTTTTGTAATATAACTAAATACCTTGAATTAAATAATAAACTTTAATTCGGGCCCGGTACTTCTGAGTGGTTTTAAAAAATATAACCACGAAGGGGATGGCGGGATCTGAAAGACCCCACCATTCCCTTCTAACCTAACCCGTCCGATTCGGGGTGCCCCAAGTCCCTTCGCTCACCCATAATAAGTATAACTATTTTACGATATGATCACTCATGATTGACCATATCATGAAGTAGCCGTGTATAGCAGTTGATATCATTAAACGCTGGTTAGACCATATCATGATGTGGGCAGCGGATATTTTCTATTTCATGAAATGGTCGGCCACATCATGAAGTGATCAATTCTATTATCTGGCCACGACATATACACAAGGTCCTTTATTATTTGATATTCGATCCCGCGGTAGACCACTGGCCTCAAGATTTAACCACTTGTTGCACGGGATACCGTTAACCACATAAGGTCGCAATGCTCATAATTATTGAAATATTATTAACTTGAAACATACTAATCTCGGAACAAAAATATAGCTGAAACTAAACCCATCCGGTGAGAGCCATACTCATAATGGCATTGTGCCAAGAGAGCTAACTGCATTTCTTGTCATTTACAAGCGACGACGTCCAATTTCGTGCAAAGTGGAAAAGAATTATCATAACACTCTTTATTGACTTTAAAAAGTGTTACTTGGACATTGATATTTCAAGGATAGTTCGAAATTGTTTAAGATTGCGCCTTAGGCAGGTATTACAGGAAGTAAGTCGGGATAAACGGTTCAACTTGTTCTCCAAGGCACGGAGGAGTTTCGGTACATAATGAATGGTTACCCATCCACAAATCGACCACGGCAACGTTGCTAACCTCTAAAATCAACGCGTGTGGCTGTAATAAATTAGCAATAAGGATTCGAGGAAGCAACTGAAGTGCAATACCTTATGAGACTTGTGCAGTTGTGCCCAGCTCATAAACTTGACAATGTTGATGTAAATACGCTGGTCATCATCGAGGATACATCCATATACATGCTGAATTTTTAGAGTGTGCGTGGGTGGCCAAATCCGACCCTATGAGGAATCATATCATCAAAACAAAAAATACACAAAGTGGTCTCGGCCCCGATTTTGATGAAAAATAAAAAAAAATAACAGTAAGTAAATAAAAAAAAGATCCTTATAAAGACGACACTTTCGGATAGTGTATAATAAATACAGTGTGTTTAGTTTTCCAAAATAAATGAGTTCGATTGATGATTTTTCAAAAATTAGTGATGCACTTTTAGTTTGAATCAAAATCGGGCCCGAGATTCTATTGAGTGTTTTCCGCTATTCCTCTTAGTTTCGGATTTGGCCATCCACGGCCATTTGAAAAATTCACTCTGTATAGGTAACTAGTTATATGCTAAATAACGATTTTCGTATTTAAAAAATTGAGTGGATTTTTTTTAACTAGCCTATGGTTCCCACTGTTGAGCAAAGACCGCCCCCATATCCTTTCAGATACTCTTTTCTTGCGTCACTTCGAACCATCTTTCGTGGTGCGCGTCCAGGTCATCCCACTACCGCTCTCTGTGCCGGCCTCGGCGACTCTGTGCATTCCCAGGCAACCATTGCGTGGGAGACCTTTGACCTTTGAGGCACTGACGTGACCCGCCCTATCCCATTTGGGTCCATCAGCCTTTTCGTATATGACTAAGATTCCTGTTTTCAGTCAGTCATAAATAGAACATATTATAAAAAAATACTTCGGCAACTTATCATTTATGTAAGTACCTACCTTGGCCCGACCGCTGACGCTCTGGCCGAAAGGCTAAAAGCGTCCATAAATGCAGACGAGGCCCGGGTGTCCAGGCCTACCAAGTGCGTAGACTTGCGCATTCTGGGCCTGGACGACTCCGTCACCGAAGGGGAGGTGGTGGCCGCCGTCGCCAGGACTGGGGGGTGCTCTGCCGAGCAGGTGAAGGCGTGCACAATTCGTCCCGACCACACGGGCATGCTAACTGTTGTGGTGAGCTGCCCCGTGACGGCGGCCAAGAAAATAACGGAGGGCGGAAGGCTCCTGGTGGGCTGGGTTTCTGCGCAGGTCAAACTGCTGGAACCCAGACCTCTGAGGTGCTACCGCTGCCTAGTGGGCAACCATGTGGGAGCTGTCTGCACCTCGGAGGTGGACCGCACCGGTCTTTGCTTCCGCTGTGGTCAGCCCGGTCACAGGGCCGGCTCGTGCAGCGCCACGCCGCACTGCTCCGTATGTGCGGCTGCTGGCAAGCCGGCCTATCACTGGGCTGGGGGCAAGGCCTGTGCTCCACCCACCATGGCCGGGGGCAAGAAAAAGCCCTCCTCTACCGCTGTCTCCGCTGTAGCCACCGCCATCGCTGTCGCCGCCGCTCCCTCCAGCGGGGCCACCGCCACTGCAAATGCCGAGGTAGAGCCCACGCAAGGGGCTCGGGAGGAGGCCGTAATGGAATGCCAATAACGGCCCCATTACGCCTCCTTCAGGCGAACATCAACCACTGCGCCGCAGCTCAGCACCTGTTGCTCCAGAGTATGGCGCAGTGGTCGATCAACATTGCCGTGGTCGCTGAGCCGTACTTTGTCCCGCCCAGGGATGACTGGGTGGAAGACCTCAACGGCTCAGTGGCCCTAATTTCGTTGGCCGCCGCCGGTACCCCGTCCCTCGAGAGTGTCAGGAGAGGACAGGGGTGCGTAGCAGCACGGTTTGGGGAGATTGTAGTAGTGGGGGTCTACTTCTCTCCGAACCGATCTCTCGCCGAGTTCCACAACTCCCTTAGGGAGTTGGTNAGCATGGCGCAGTGGTCGATCAACATCGCCGTGGTCGCTGAGCCGTACTTTGTCCCGCCCAGGGATGACTGGGTGGAGGACCTCAACGGCTCAGTGGCCCTAATTTCGTCGGCCGCCGCCGGTACCCCGTCCCTCGAGAGTGTCAGGAGAGGACAGGGGTGCGTAGCAGCACGGTTTGGGGAGATTGTAGTAGTGTGGGTCTACTTCTCTCCGAACCGATCTCTCGCCGAGTTCCACAACTCCCTTAGGGAGTTGGTTGTCGTCGTCGCCGGTTATCGTCCCCTCCCGGTGCTCGTTCTCGAGGACTTCAATGCCAAGCACTTGGCTTGGGGTTCCCGTACACGAGAGGCAGGATGGTGGAGGACTGGGCTCTGGAAACAGGCCTAGTCATCCTAAACCGGGGTTCTGTCCCCACGTGTGTGCGGATGCAGGGTGAGTCCGTGATGGACATTTCGTTCGCGAACCCTGCTCTGTCACCGCGTGTTGTCGACTGGCGCGTCATGGAGGAGGTGGAGACGTATTCGGACCACCGGTACATCCGGTTTGACGTCTCCGCCCAGACCTCAACCGCGCCAGTCCGAGAGGCCCCGAGTGGTCCGCGATGGGCGCTGAAGCAGCTGGACCGGGAGCTCCTCCTGGAAGCCTCGATCGTGCAGGCCTGGGTGTCATCACCGAACAGGCCAGTTGACACCAACGAGGAGGCGGAGTGGTTCCGGGAGACCATGTCCGAGATATGTGACATGGCAATGCCCCGGGTCCG
>NDFZ01002610.1:1836-19353 GCA_002192655.3 Mamestra configurata
TCCCCCATCCATAAAGCCCATTGTTGTTTGGCACGAGGAATAAACACTTTTCAATCAAATTATACAATGTTGTGCGTGTTTTTAGAATGATAAACTCTTTGACGCCGGATGTGTGCATACCGTTGTTTCATGTCAAAACAAGCAGATGGATTGCTGAAAGTAAGTTTGTTTAGAAAATTTAATTAATTTGTGTTATTGCATGTTAAAGTATCAGAAACCGGGAAATGTCAACATTGTTGTAATTGAAAACCAGAAACTCCTAGGCATTAATCTGAGAAACAATAAAATCTAGGAACACAAGAAAACACTAACTCAAACACAGCACTATACAGCCAGACCTATTGAGAAAATGAATAGCCACTTACGCATTGAAGGCATAAACTTTAATTTATATTATAATGCAAACGACAATACAGCAGACACGAAAGCATTTCTCATAACGCCCCCACTGCGATTTAGGACAGCACAAAATTAAGTAAGTCTGGACGTGAACTGCACTATAAAACCCCAGCGAACCTAGACAATATTTATTCCACTACGCAAGAAAGAGACGACGCTATTTGAACTCAATAATCATATCTCATCCACAAAGTCGATTACACTTATCTTCGACGCTACACACGATGATCTTAAGGTCGGCAAATAGGCAATATGCAAGCGGAACGCTGCAGAAAGTGCCGTCTTCGTAAACGGTTAGATAACCCAGTCGCCTCGTTACGTCCCAGAGCTCATAATAATAAATTATAACATGGTTCCCTTTCACATACGAGCAGTAACGTGAAACTGTTCCGGGAAAGATATTTCAGTCGAACATTCAAGTTCGCGTGATTCCCACCACTATAGTGTGGTAAAAGAAGATGGTTAAATTTATCGGTTGACTTCGACCGTCCGTTCGCACCCAATGCGATACGGATTCAGAACAAGACACATTTATAGCTTTGGCCAGATTTTGTTTGTTTGAAAAAGGTTGGACGTAAGAAAGGTGCGTTGGAAAACAAAAGAATATCAAAGTTAACAAACGATAATTCAGGCTTGCAAACAAAATTGAAACGGCGATGACAATTTTATTGGATAATACTGAACAATAGTTTTTCTGAACTAAAGGTGCGTGCTAACAGAGACATCCAAGACTTGACCGTGACGTTGCATATCCCTAGCGGGTAGTTGACCGATGATAGGGGTAAGTTATTGCCCACACAAGAGACCCTACCTTGCCCTAGTCAAGTAATGTAAAGTGAATAGTCCACGATAGTATAATTTTAAGACAATTTGCTTACAAATATACTTAATAACCTTAATAGACTTAAACAGTCTCGATGGGATAACGTTTTTCACAATTATGGAACAAAAAAAAAACAATAATTCATTATAGCATCAGTAGAGTCAATCGATATTAAGTAGTTGGTTTTAGCAGTGTCGTGTGTTTTATAAGAATACTTTGATTGACCATAGTGCTCATGATTATCGTGGGAGACCGGCTTACAAACTCCAGCAAAACATAATAATGCGCTTATTTTGACTGGCCTGTTGGTCGAGTGGTTAGTGACCCTGACTGCTTAGCCGGTGNTAGTGGTGGGAATCACGCGAACTGGTAAAAGAAGATGGTTAAATTTATCGGTTGACTTCGACCGTCCGTTCGCACCCAATGCGATACGGATTCAGAACAAGACACATTTATAGCTTTGGCCAGATTTTGTTTGTTTGAAAAAGGTTGGACGTAAGAAAGGTGCGTTGGAAAACAAAAGAATATCAAAGTTAACAAACGATAATTCAGGCTTGCAAACAAAATTGAAACGGCGATGACAATTTTATTGGATAATACTGAACAATAGTTTTTCTGAACTAAAGGTGCGTGCTAACAGAGACATCCAAGACTTGACCGTGACGTTGCATATCCCTAGCGGGTAGTTGACCGATGATAGGGGTAAGTTATTGCCCACACAAGAGACCCTACCTTGCCCTAGTCAAGTAATGTAAAGTGAATAGTCCACGATAGTATAATTTTAAGACAATTTGCTTACAAATATACTTAATAACCTTAATAGACTTAAACAGTCTCGATGGGATAACGTTTTTCACAATTATGAAACAAAAAAAAACAATAATTCATTACAGCATCAGTAGAGTCAATCGATATTAAGTAGTTGGTTTTAGCAGTGTCGTGTGTTTTATAAGAATACTTTGATTGACCATAGTGCTCATGATTATCGTGGGAGACCGGCTTACAAACTCCAGCAAAACATAATAATGCGCTTATTTTGACTGGCCTGTTGGTCGAGTGGTTAGTGACCCTGACTGCTTAGCCGGTGGTCGTGGGTTCGATTCCCACCCAGGACAAATCTTTGTGTGATGAGCATGATGATTTGTTCTGTGTCTGGGTGTAATTTGTCTATAATATGTATATATTTAGAAATATATAAGTATGTTTATCAGTTGTTTGGTTGCCATCACACAGGCTCTGCCTAGTTTGGGATCGGATGACCGTGTGTGAGTTGTCCCAAGATATATTATATTATATTATATTATATTATATTATTATATATATTAAATTATATATTATTGTTATTATGATAGACGACGTCATCAGCTAAAGTTTATTGTTACGACAGCATCTCTCCTACCGATGCGGCGCAGCAAATAACACCGATTTACATATTAATTGAAAAATCCCACTCGGTTTACGTTCCATAGCCCGTAATCCGCATAAAGGAATCAATTTTTGATTTCTGTTTATACTAGGAATCGATTAGTTTGCGTGCACGATGCTGATATGACCGCCATGTTTGTTTTCCGTTTTAACAGCACAGCTTATTTTAATTACAAGAGTAATGAAGGGAAAGTCATAAAAAAACATCGTTCAGTAGCTACCTCATAAAGTTGATCAACCTAGAGATATTGACATTTGTCAGTTTTAATGTCCGCGTTAACAGCGTATCGCATTACATTATCTTCTAATTTATTCCGTACATCAATTTTATTATGTAAATGACATAACATATATTTCTTTTCTGAATATAATTAGTATAATTACAATCTCGCGAGTTTGCACGTGGAAGAGAAGTTTAAGTGCGTGACCTTGACATTTCACCTTAGGAGTTTAAATCAACATACGATGTAGGTAATAACTCCTTGCATGGAACCGTTAAGTATTCATGCTAAAGGAGCTATACGACCTCGACGATTAATATTCACACATGAACTGTAGGCCTTAGAGGGAAAGCTTGCGATGTTACCCGTGGGAAATACATCCACATCGTCTCATAATTTCACTCAGCATTTTACATCTCACAATTTTTATTTCAATCTTGTTCTTCATTCGTTTTCTCGGCCTATCGTAAAAATTCGGTTTACTTCAAGGAATCATCCGAGATGTGGCACGTTTTTAGTATCTGTGGCGCGATTGCTGTTTGACCTCTTCGACCTTCCGCGAAAACTGATTTACACTGCATGATATTATTGGTTTATAGCCGATCTTAAGACTGGCAACAGTTCATAAACCCAATTTCTTATTTTCCTTTCGCAACGCTTCAAGTCGATAGGATCGGCTACGACTGCTACAGGGACTGTTTTGTGTAAGTTTTGTTCAGATGATACAAAACATTGTTAACCAAAGTCCCAAATGAATATAACAGAAACAGACCAAGAATATGACATAATTACAATATACAGCTGGTTCATAACGGTTCATGTTTTCCGTTAAAGATAATAGCAGAAACTCGAGTGAAATGCAAACTGCCGAACATTGTGACCGACTTTTGGGTCTCGCGCCAAAAACTAATCACAAGAATACATCCGGGTGCTTTTAATGTGTTCATTATTATTATGCTATGTTCACTTCATGTGCAAATTGAAACGTTATTTGATATTCGTAGTTCACTTTTCTGGCTCTCTCTCAAAATAAAGAATAATTTCATGAAATGTCGCTCGGGAAACGTAATTGGTTACCCTAAAAAATTCATGTTGCCAGCAATTACGGTGGGGCGTCAGTCCTAGATGAGTTTTACAGTTCCCCCTAAAATGTCCCCTGGACAGTATTA
The DNA here is from genome assembly GCA_002192655.3 of Mamestra configurata. NCBI lineage: Eukaryota > Metazoa > Arthropoda > Insecta > Lepidoptera > Noctuidae > Mamestra > Mamestra configurata. The sequence goes on from NDFZ01002610.1 coordinate 5,874, forward strand.
AATTGGTGAGTTAAAAATTGGACGGATGGGAGGTTTCAATTTTTCCGTTCCAATGGGAACCCTAAATTGTGGCAAGTTCATGTTAATAAATGAAATTGAAACCGACGTGGTAAATATGAAATGCAACCCTCTGTGCTCCCCCAATAAAGGTTTAAAGCATATTGCAGCTACACATCCGAACATGGAAATATCGTCTTGTTGATTGAAATGGTCTATAAAAGCCAACATTTTATATGTCTAATGATGATGAATGTGTTCGCAGAACCCATATCATTCTATTCATACCTACTTTAGAAAACATATATGAGTTTATAAATTATTTGAAAGCTAGTAAATTTTAGTTTGTAGAAGCTGTCATTATTGATATAAAGTATTCGTTATAGTTACAGAGTAATTATGTACCTTCATAATGTTGACACGTCAAAGGCATTCTAATCTCGTCAAANCGGCATATATGAGTTTATAAATTATTTGAAAGCTAGTAAATTTTAGTTTGTAGAAGCTGTCATTATTGATATAAAGTATTCGTTATACTCGTAGTTACAGAGTAATTATGTACCTTCATAATGTTGACACGTCAAAGGCATTCTAATCTCGTCAAAGTGTGCGAATGTCTAGCACTAGCACATACTCAAGCTACTTAGGCCGTTTAATTAAAATATTAAACGGTAATTGACGTTTCAAACGTGGCTCTTGGAATCGTCAAAGGACTTCAACAACAATCTAAACTGAGGCATTAAAACGAATAATTAATATTATTTATTAGCATATTTTCTACGATTTATCTCCAGACATTACAAGTTGAGTTATAAATAAGCACTATTAATAGGACAAAGACCTTTTCCGACCGCAACTGAAGGTGAAAATGGTATTATGGAACAAGCAAAGATCAGGCTGCGAGAGATATGAAATCAAATAAATTGAACAAATTGTTCGATGCTTACTCGCCAAGAACGGACGCCTATTAAAAATTCCAATCAGTGTAATTTGCGCTTTGCCGACAGGACATAAATCCGATATTGTCTGCGAAATTAATGAAGTTCGGGGCTGGAGCTGACATTGGAGAAAAGGGTATTAGGACTTTTTCATTTTTGCGTTAATACGAGTTAGCTCTGATGTATGATGTGTGAGGGGAGATGACAGATTTTCTGAGCACACTGATGCCATGAAGACAGGGATTCATTAAATGTCAAAGGAGTGTTACGTCATAACCATAACTCTTATCGAATTCATTTTCCCTTTGGAAATACCTTCCGAACTCTTTCTACTTGTTTTATGTAATCGTTACCAAGTTGTTATTTAAAATGTAATTAAATAATAATAATCATTTATATTTGCTTTTTTCCCGTTTCATGTTATCGGTTAACTAATCTCAATTCCAGAACTTATATCGCCATTCTAGTTTTCCATTTAATTAATAAGGTTTTTTATCGATTAATGTAAATAATTATTATTTATCGATTAAAGAATCTTATTTTCCCGTTTTTCTTCACTCTTTTCAGTACTAACTGTCCAAGAGTAGGTATCTCACATTTTGTAGTACCTATAAAGGTTAGCCAGTCATCAAACTTGCTAATGGGGTTACTGGCCCAGGGCACTCTGTTCTTAAGTATCGTCACTCGAGAAGGCTCTTCATTCGCTGATTAATTATTATTAATTAGCGAAACAAAAGACAATGTCTTCCGAAACTAATTAGTTCAGAGTACCGTAAGTACCAAAGCTTTTCAAATACGAATAATATAATTCATTTACAAGTATTTTGACGTTAACCCTCATCGTAATCTATCACAAAACCAATTTTTAGTGATTAATTTTGCAGCATTTACGCTCAAATCCAGTTAAAGCCTGGGTTTAAAAGTTCAGAATCCTCTTATACGAATTTTCCGGACCTATCAGTCGAGAGAGACGTCAACGTAATCCCGTCAAATTAAAGTATAAACAACACGTTACCCCTTTGACTATTCAAAAGGGTTAACCCGACCAAAAAAGCTAGACTTTTGGACATGGGACGGCTGGTCCTTTCACCTTTGATCTGAGCCGACAAGCCTTTCGTTATTCGCTCTAGTTGTGCGTGAAATTTTTAATAAACCGACTTTGGTAGACGAAAATAAAAATAACAATTTGGGAGAAGAATCGTGGTTTTGTTTTGATGAGAATCTAGGTTCTGCTAAGGAAATTGAGCGATTTAAAGACTAGATTTACTAAAACAAATATAGCTCAAATACAAGCAGTATTTTATATTATCATCCATTTTCTAGGCCTCAATAAAACAAACGATTTATGTAAAAAATAAACCCTTCAAAAACAGCTGTTCAAAAATTGACGTTTTCTTCACTCGACTTTTTACTCATCTCCTATATTTTTTTCACAAGCAAACTCCGTAAGTGGTAAAGTTATTGAAACTGCAATATGAATTCACACAATTTTTATATCAATATTTAAATATTCGGTGAACCAAACTTTTCATATTAAAACGAGGAGAACAACTGAAACTAATTAAACTTCATAATTATTATTTAGAAACGATACGCACGAGGTCGTTTAAAACCCGCGTACATAGTAACACATCGCCATATATTCCTTCTACCTACCCTAAGAGGAAAAAGTCGTATGTACCTATATATGAATATTCATTATGTACAGTCAACAGAGCTATTTGATATGAAAATTAATATTTTTATTATTTTTTCCACTGCACTGCCAATAATTATTTCTAATCATCACTTTTATAGCTTATGAAATACTTACGAGTGTGGTGTACAATAATTATCTACTCAGCGCACTCACCACATTGTTTCAAAGTAGTTGCAAGTTAGCTGCCTGCATACCAAATAGCTTTGTTGGCTGTACATCGATTTATCAATCACAATACACTGACCTTATTCCAATAAAACTAATTAATCAAAGCATTTAATCATGCAGCGTCCCATTAATAACAAAGGGTATTAACAGAGTAAATAATAACTAAGTAAAGCTTGATTATGTGCAATAAATTATTCAAAAATAACTCAACTCTAACGCATAAGCAATAAGAGCTAAATTCAATGTGGCTGGTTCAATTTGCTTTCACCATGCATTAATCAAATCTATGCGCTTGCCTCATAAGTGGTATGTAGAGCTATTTGCATTTGCCAAGTACATATGTAATTACTGAGAGATATGTACACTTACGAAGCAATTATGGGAAGCAGCTAATAGGATATTCGGATTTCGGATACAGTTCACTACAAAATTAGCTGGTCAGATTATTAAAAAATTGTTTTAACTCGCGGATTTAATCCCGTGACCTGTTTCATAGGAAATGTGCTGTTTCCGGGTAAAAAGTATATAAATATATGTCACCGGAAAATGGCAAACGCCGTAAAATTGTAAAATATCGCGTGAAATTGTTAACTATTTTTTCTAAAGAAGACACGAATATATTGGAAACTATTGAAATTGGGTGGGATTTATTGTTTACAAAACGATTTTTTCATAATATATGGAGAAATTACAATCTAATTAAGATTTATTTCAATCTTACGGAGTTTGCAATTTACCGATGACATATAATACACCCCACCGTGAAAGAATTTTCATAATCGGACCATCCTAAGCATGATGGCACGTCACACTGGGACGCTGAACTTCTATAGATAATAATATTTATTTATTTAACACTTTAAGCACACAAATGTACAGAGGCGGACTTAATGCCATGCCCATAGGCATTCTACAATACCTCTTTCTAGTCTAAATAATGCGTTTCTCAAGCACGGAACAAGTTTGCCTAACGAATTCCCAAACACAGCGAAACTAATATTCAGAGAACACACTACCTACATCAGTTTTATTTTGAAAACCCTATTGTTGTAGCCATGTTCAGTCCTCACTGTAATAAGCCGTGCCGATGAGCGCTGAAAGACTTTGACGTTCAGCCTGCCTTACTGTGACGTGCTTATGCAATCCAATTCCGATGATGTAAAAGGGATAGTGCTATTCGCTATGTATAGCTCCGTCTCTCTCTAAGAGCGGAATCATGATCGTTTTAAGACTTCATAGTAGGGCCCCAGTTCTATGCTCGCGGAAATTATTAATAGACGCACAGCAGTTCCAGTATAAATTTACACCCGTTTAGAATATCTACCGTATAATGTAAAATATTACATTACAATCAAAGTTAAGGAAAATGTCGGAAATGTTTACATAAACGCTCAAAGATTCACAGAAGAAACGACGCCAAGGAATTTATCTTTTACGCTTTTAAATGTTTATTTTAATACGCTGTCTGAAAGGGCACACTATTTAAATACCTACACTAATTCAACTCATTAATTTGTCACCCTTTATTTGTACGGCATTTGATATGGTATACACAAGCATACTGCGCATACCTTGATAATGTTACAATAATAAAATAAATGTTAGGAATATATTCCCTTCAAACAACGCCGCTTAATAAAAAAAAAAAATTTGATTATGGGAACAATGTTAATGAAAGGAATTTTTATGATATTGAAAAATATACACGTTAGATAAGGGTATTTCTAACTAGAATCTGCCAGCAGCTTTGTTCGCGTGAAAGATAAAATTATCCCAAGGGGGAACAGTCTTTTGGGATGAAAAGTATCCAATGTCATATTGCCAGGAGACGGTTTACCCGTGTGACAAGTTTCATCCAAATCCCTTCAGCCATAAAATCGTGAAGAGGTAACATCACAAAAAGACACACAGAGCTACTATCGCATTCATAATATTAGTTTGGATAACGCCTATACATGATGAGGCAGATTATTCGGCACTCGAGTTTAATAACAATTTGTGAGACACATCACTTTGTTGTCGTCTGTACCTACTAACGCGAAGATCAAACAGTTAACACGGCATTATGTATTATTACTCTAACGTTCGCTAAATACCACTTAATTATTCAAGTGTTCGGTCGATGATACATAAATTAGCTCCTCTATTCTCTTATACTAAGTGGATTTTTGAGGTAGGCAGAAAGGTGTTCCCTTGTTTTGCAGACAGATATTTCATAGAATGTTTCATATAATATTTGGTCCTCGTATTTGTATTTAGAATATTATTGATTCAACTCCTATTTACTTGAATGACACATATGTATTTCACATAAATATAATTCAACGAAGTTTACAGTCACATTTTTTATCTAACAAACTTATGAAACCGTAGAATTATTTTTTAACGATATTTTTTTTTTCAGTGTATTTTTCCATGGTATTTTATTTCAACGATAATCTAAAAATAGACGTTTTGTTATCCGTATTTTTTTATTTTGATTTGATTAAGCTAATATTTTTTTAAGATATTGGATATTTTAACTATGTATGTAATACCAGGACGACTCGCCTGCAGTTTATTAAGACTGCGCGCTAGATTGATTTCTAAAGTAAGAATAAAAAAAACATTGTCTTAAAGAGTCAATATGTTATGCTACAAAACTTAGTGACAGAAACGAATCGCTGCAAAACCGACCCCACGAAGTCTTGTGTGCCCTACCCCTAGAGTGTAATTTAGCCAGAGGAGAAGCGAGGTGCCCGCGAGCTGAGGAGCAGGAAGTTCAAACCTCTGCTGCCGCTGCAAGCCGATGCTGCGGTGCTCAGCTGCGGCGGCGAGCGTTAAAACCATCTGCGATGATAAACTCGCGTGGGACCGTGACAGAAACCGTGCCTGCAGCATGTTGCATGCTCGCTTACGTGTTTTTACTTCAACTTAATGACCTAAGTATAAGTAAATAAACTATGATTCTACGATTTTTTTTTGCGTTTTTTATAGCTACAAATATTGACCACAGATAAATCAACAGTAAGTGAATCGTTCGTTACTTCAATCAACTACTAGAATTTACCCGTATTGTTTTTGTGAGCGCGGTGTAGTAATTTTATAGGATAGCATATTTTGTCAAAGTTATGAATTGCAACGTTTAGAAACTGTCACTCGAAATAATGTTTTTCTTAGTGCCTAATAAGTTTTATATTAACTAAACAATATGAGGATAAAGAATATTTGATATGTTCTCTATGATATGAATAGCGAAACATTAAATTTTATTTGTAACAAAAACCAATGATTTTTTTTTTTTCAAAATAAGTATTCTGCGACTGCGTATCAATTGGCATATCTATGAAATGATAATATGAATAAAATTTCATGTGAAACAAAATTCTATAGAACTATCGTCTATATTAAATAAAGGACAACCCGGCAGAAAATGAAGGGATAGTTTTTATGCGATTTGTGGCTTTTCTAGTAGATAATAAAGCTTCGGACTTTTTGTAACATTTGATAGTAGAAACACAAAAAAAATACGTCAATCGATCCTGTTGGCATAATTGTTTTTGTGTGTAAATTGCACATTTTCTTGCTGACTGTATATTATTTTCAAAATCTATGAATGCAGGTAGCAATTACTCAAAAAGTTAAGGACTGTCTCTAATGGACGCTTTCCTGTAACTATGACGGTTAGGGTACCTGCCCTGTCTCAAATATCCACATCTAGAGAATGATGTCATAACACATTGTTATGGACTAGGAATATGCTGCAAAAAACTAGACTAGGTATTATTATAGTCCAGAATCGTAAATGAAACAGTTTTCACCCATTCCGAAATATTGCATTAAGCTTCAACTAGATAAATTGTATTGTGATTTGTAGGGTTAGCATACAAAAGTTACCAGCTGCGACGCATTTTATTGGTACTGTCAACAAAACGGGGAATAAAACAAATAAGTTTACATAGTATTCGATTATTTACATTATTTGTACTAACAATGACATAAATCCGCGAGCTACATATATGCTACATGTTATGCCGGTCGATGCTGTAAACATGTCGAAGTGACGCTTGGGTGAAGTGATCACGAGGTGAGCTGTCAATTCATATAATCAAGATGTCACGTGAATACGAAGTGAGCTGTCATTCCATCTTGATTATATGGATCGACAGCTCGCCTCGTGATCACTTCACCCAAGCCTTCACTTCGACATGTTTACAGAATCGACCGGCTGAACAATACCGATAACTACGTTTTCCTCAAACAATTAACAGCATCGATTTTAGATTATCTGAATAAATTTACATAACACAGTATTTTACAGTCATAGTTTTATACGGAATTGTTCAAATAAATATCCGAACCTAATTCGTTGACTAAGCAAAATTATGACAAAATACCTGTATATGAAGCGTTACTCTAAATCGCCGATCCAGAAGAATTAATTGCATGTTTGACTACAGCTGATTGGTTTTCCCTGATAAAGTAAAACAACGGCTCCTCGAAGCGAAAACGTAATTAATTGGGAAAACTTAGCAAATACGAGTCGATATTCTATTGAACGGAGGCAATCAGATTAGAGTTAATTAGTGGAGTTTGAATGGCAGCTGGCAACCCTAGGAAGTACGTACACAAAGTATACGGTGTGTGCGAGCGATCGTGTGCTGGCGTGCATTGTGCGAGGGCGCGAGATTGAAGCGTGCGGTTTGTATCCGGACTAACACAATGGCCATTTCGATTAGTATCGCGATGCGATCTGCGAGCGGCACAGCGACAGCCATTACACATCCTGGAAACAGTGTCAGCCTACCTGTGCCCATGCCCGTGCAAACCCGCCTGCTGCCGGCCAACCCGACGCACCGATCATTCAAATTTCTATTTAGCAACATCCGATAACGCCGCCATTCAATTTATACGTTCGCTGTTTCACGAATCTGTCATGTCATTCCTGTTATAGCGCTGTCAAATCGTTTTCTCGTTTCGAGAAAGAAAAATGTTTTTTTCATTTCATCCAAAACTTATTTATGGTCCAATTGGTAAGTTGTAAAGCAATCAAGTCGTAGAAATAGTAAATTACAAAAAGCAAATCAAGAAAGAGACATTTTTCAAAACAAACGGGCGTCGTAAAGCAAGTTTGCAGACGCTGCCGAGGTGATATAGGGAGAAAAGTTTAAATTTGTATCAAGATCACGTGGCTCGTGGCTCGAGGTGTCTCACTCTATCGCGTACTGCTCTATAAACTCGAGACGTCTCCAATAAAACTTTGACTCGTTTGCACTTACAAGAAAATAATACTGCTTGCTTACTTTCCGATTCGATTCGAAAGCGTGAACGTGAAGACTGGAATGCTTTGGCGCTATTTAATTTACTGAATTCGTACTTGTACAAGCAACGAGTAAAACTTGAGAGGAAACTGGGTATGATGAATTTTCAAGAACTATTTTACAAGACGTGACAAACTTCATGTTTTATACCCTTGGCTCTATTTGAGGCTTAAATTTAGCTCATTGTTTTTTTTTTCATGTATCAAAGCAACTGAAGTCTCAGGTTCGTTTTCTTTCTTTTTCAATTAGCATTTGCATGAAACAACGTCAGGAAAAAATATTCGTTTCTACCCGTTTCCGTGTAGGTGTCTAAACTACATATAATAATGTATAATATAAATTAATTAATTTTACTATATAATAAATAAACCTGTTATCTATATCCATCTATCTATCTATAATAACAACATTGTAATGAGAATAAATAAAAGAAGAAATATTTATTTGTTTGTTTGTAACGATTTGGCTCGAAAACTACTCAAGCGATTTAAAAAAAACTTTCGCCATTAGAAAGTTACATTATTAACTTAAAACAGGCTATATTTTATTTTATAAAAAAAATAGAGATCCCTACGAAAATTGCAATAATGTAACCCAAAGTAGCAAATTTTGCTTGATTTTGATGATACATGAAAATAATGTACTACATGATTGAAGTACTTATTATTATCTATAAAAAAGTTCGCGACGGTTATATGTCTAACTATTATGGTTAAGTCACAATGAACGCTTTTTGTTCAAATTATTTAATCAAAACCCGGGTTGAATGGAAAGGTGGTGATTTTGGAATCATGATATTAATCCTTATCCGTAATTAAAGTTGATTGTAAATTATAATTTAAATTATTCAAATAGGACCTTTCGTTTAATAAAAGTTACTAAAAATGCAAGTAGTAAAAATGTTGCGAAGTGGGGAGAATCTTAATGCTTGGTCCGATGAAGTTGAAACATGGCAATTATGACTTCGATAAAAAAAAGAATAAAAAATGTTTGGATTTTTCGAAAATAAACCCCTAAAGGAGCGAAAAAGGGTGATGAAGATTTTAGGGACATTTTTGCTTGTTTCAATTTACGTGGAAATTAGTATGAACAAACTAAAAGTGGGTTAATTGAAACAGATCTAACAATTTTTGCATAATCAACCCCTGACGGGGTGAACGGGGTGAATAGTTGCACTGATCCTGAGACCACAGAATCAGCAGCAAAAATGGCTGGCTATTTAATGAAAATCGTTGTGCTTAATTTTCCAAAGTAACCTTTAAAAAGGGGGAAGAGAGCGCGGAGTTTGTGGAGTCCCTACCTACTAAATCCGCGCGGACGAAGTCGTCAGCGAAGTGTAAGAAGAATCTTATAATACATTTACCTGTATTAGCGATAATAATAACTTACATTCGTCTCTAGCCGGTGGACTAATGGCGAAATAATCAATTAGTATGCTTCGTCAAACCATGCATGAAATACACGCGCAGGTGGATATGTAGGCATACATTACATTTACAAATTCTGAATATAGAAATTTTTCCGAAATAATTTCGTTCGTCTCGACAAATGTACTTACTTAATAATAATTTATTATACGAATAAATGAAAAGGAAAGATGTTTTAGAAATTATGGGAGCATCTATATTGTTTTTTAGNCCCGAAATAATTTCGTTCGTCTCGACAAATGTACTTACTTACTTAATAATAATTTGTTATACGAATAAATGAAAAGGAAAGATGTTTTAGAAATTATGGGAGCATCTATATTGTTTTTTAGAAGAAATTACTAAAATGTTAGTATAGGTTATAAGAACCTTAGAAGTTAAAATTATTTCAGATTTGGGCTTAAAATAATGCTAAATCATTCATGCCATTCATTCGTTACAAAAATAAATTGCATACGTTTTATAAATTAATATACCAGCTGATAGTTACAATGTTGCACATAGAAAATCTTGGCTAGGCAACCATTATCCGTAATAAATCTATCAGACAATCCCCTCCACCTATCATTTCAAATCATAAACCAAAGATGACACACAAAGAAGATAATAATATCCCAGTTTTCACGTGCAGCCTAGTATTTAATTTAATTCAGCTTCGTCTGTGGGCCTAGTTGGCACCTCGTCAACTGCACTCGCATTCCGCCGCGACTCTGTTTATACACAACCGTATTTCAACATGCCAAAATCTGGATAAAACAACGTTTTAAATGCGAAAACCTTGTATGAACAAACGTTAAAACCGAGAGTTTACAGTGAAAGATTTAAAAGCACGTAAATCAACATCTTTAGGAAGCTTAAATTCGAAACGTAACATTACGAGTAAATGCACGAGTTTCGGGGTAAGCGGCCATTGAACCGATTTCCGTCATTAATTTGTAAATAAACGTATGAAGCGGTCAAACAAGTTCGCTGGCGAATTCTGCTGTTGCTAAGGAGTAGTACGATTTGCGTGTAATTTCATTCAAACTAGTTGTTTGAATCAACAATAGTTTGGACTGTTTGGCGGTGCTTATTTGCATACACTAAGTATTGTTCAAGTATTCGCTAAAACGAGGGACGGAACATGGCTCTATTATGAGTTAGGAACATTACATTAGTATAATGTTTCTAAAGAGTACTTAGAAGCATACAACGTGAATTTTTGAGATCCCATTGCTATATTAAACGCTTTACTAAGACTGAAAATGCCACACTAGTACAGCCTGTGGGAGCCAGATAACGGGCGTCTTCACTGAGGAAGGCCTAGGAAACGCTGGCGTGACGACTTTTAGGCGTTTACGGTGGATTGGTTGGAGAAGGCGACACAAAGGGAAGAATCAAGGTATCTCCTTTCTTTCAGTCCATACAAAGGTTCTCCGTAAGAGATTGCCTTGTGCGATAAGACCGCTGATTGTACACTTGTTTTTATAAATGTTTGTCCTTTTCTTATTAGGAGGTGTACGTACATGTAAAATCAAATATAATATAATAAATTAATGAATAATAAACAAAGGGAAGTGTGGAAAGCTATGGGGGAGACCTTTGGGACAATATAGGTTGATTTAAGAAAACTTTACCCTGATTGTTCCCAGGCACAACGTTATACTGATAAGGAAGGATCAAAACCTGCATAGTTTAATTCCGCCAAGCCCGTTCCATTATCGGACCACAAGACGTACGGCGATGCGCCACCGGTACATGGTTGACATCCCACGAACACATTCATTGTGCGTACAGCTAAGGAGTGGAATTCCTTGCCAGAGTCTGTGTTTTCTGAGAGCTACAACCTAGGAGTCTATAGGTCAAGAGTCCAAGCGTACTCCATCTTCGACCACATCATCGCTTATCATCAGGTGAGATAGTGGTCCAAGGCGTGCCTAACGATTGTATAAAACAAAAAGAACGTTTAATTAAATTTTAGGACTTTAATTACGATCTTCATTCGTTGAGGTAAGCCAGTGGCTAGTAGTTTGTCTTACAAGGATAGTAGAAGCATCCTCCTGTCTTCTAACAATAACATATTGCCATCAATCCATTTGCAGAGCGAGGGAATTGCGGCAATATTTCTTATGGCCGCTTATTGTCAGAATATATTGGGTTCATGGTTAACAGGGGACATCTCTCAACAGTTTATGATGAGAGCTAGACAGCTAAAATAGCTTATGCTCATGAAATATTGTCCATTACTACCGTCTGTCTGATGAACAATTTAAAATATTAAAATACACTAAATTGGTTTTAAAATCATCCACGGCTTAAGTTCACTGCTGGTCATTCGCAACTCTTTAGTTCTGCCAATGGGTTGTTTCCTTGACGATGAAGAAAGCTAAACTTAACTAAATCAGCTTAGCTGTCATTCGATTACGGCCCGCCCGCGATGGCAACGACTTACTCTAGTCATTGTTACCTAAAGCAGAGATCGGAATAGGTAGACTATATTTACCTAATGTTCGTGGAAGTAAGTAACATAGAGTTGATAATACCTCCTGTAAAATCCCGGAATCATAAATGGAATCATGACAATTAAAATCCGGGATTATAAAAACATGAACTGGACTTTGAGTATAGTTACAAATTATCGATTTGAAGAATCAAAATAAAAAAGAGTTTGCGAAAACAAAACTATTTAATTTAACAGTTTTAGTAGGTACGGAACTCTAAAAAGCTAATAAGATTCTTTAATAAAATAATTTTGTTCAAATGTATTCAAAGCGCAATAAGTAATTTGCATTTACAATCGTCATGTTTATGATTCCGAGAGAGCAGGTATTATCATCTCTATGTTACTTACTTCCACGAACATTAGGTAAATATAGTCTACCTATTCCGNTTACAATCGTCATGTTTATGATTCCGGGATTTTAGAGCAGGTATTATCATCTCTATGTTACTTACTTCCACGAACATTAGGTAAATATAGTCTACCTATTCCGATCTCTGCNAGAGAGCAGGTATTATCATCTCTATGTTACTTACTTCCACGAACATTAGGTAAATATAGTCTACCTATTCCAATCTCTGCTAATTAGTTATTACTAACCACAAAATGTAGGTAGCAACACCTGCAGGTAATTGCTACCTAATTATGATTTGTAAACTAATGCTTAAATACACTTTCCCATACGTATTGGTCACAAGTCCCTTAATTATTTCTCCGAATGTAATCGTAAACCTTGATCCTATGCACAAACGTATTGTTGGCAAATATTATCGCTTTTTTATGTTGACCGTTACTTAGTAAAAGGGTTTCAGTAAATAAGTTATAATCTTGGCGCCATGTGCCAGACAGGACAATGATCGCTTAACTAGTGTTTGCGTCTCACGCCTAAACGCCTTTGACCACCCATAGTTTACAAAAAATATTTTCTGGATAATACAATCGTAAATCTATAAGCGAGTGAGTAGTGAGAGTGACAGGCAGTAGTTTTGGACATAAAATAAAAAAGTATTTTTTCTGTTTTCCAGAAGGAAGAGGTGTGTACCTACTAAGAAATTCTAGATGGAAAACTCTCCCTGACCCGAGTATCAAACCCCATGCTCAGCAGTCGTGCTAGACAGAGACAGAGTTACCATCGTACCCAATTACATACAGTACATAATTTGTAATTCATCATCTGCCTAGCCTTTTCCCAACTATATTGGGGTCGGTCCCCAGTCAAACCGGGTTAAGCTGCCTACCAGACCTCCTCAACGCATTGATTGGTAACACGGAACTTCATGGCAAGACTGGTGTCAGATTTCCTGGCTTCTGACAATCCGTAACGACTGCCAATATGATCTACAAATGACAGCCGGGACCAATGGCTTAACGTGCTCTCTGAGGCATGGCAGAATCTCGATATGTTAAAATGGTCACCCATCCATAGACCGACCTCGGCAAGCGTTGCTTAACCTTGAAGATCGACCCGTGTG
>NDFZ01002611.1:0-14390 GCA_002192655.3 Mamestra configurata
TAGGCTGAGTGCCAGCACTTTTTGAACGTCAAAGTTCTACATAAAGACAGTCCCCCAAAACACAGTCGCCCGTCACCACTTCCTAGTGTTTTAGCTGGGAAGAAGAAGTGAAGATAACACGACATGTCATGATGTGAATATTAAAATAGCAGTAATGAATGTAACTGCTTCGGTAACATTAGGATTATTAAAAACTGGCCAAGTGCAAGTTGGACTTGCACACGAAGAGTTCCGTACCATAAGCCGAAAAAAAACATGTTCCTTTTATTTGTATTGGGCCCTTTTATTTTTAATTTTATTTCATTTTAATTATTTGTTGTTATAGCGGCAACAGAAATACATCATCTGTGAAATTATCACGGTTCATAAGATACAGCCTGGTGACAGACAGACGGGCAGTGGAGTCTTAGTGAGGGTTCTGTTTTTACCCTTTGGGTGCGGAACCCTAAAAAAGCAAATTAAGTGGGGTAAATGTAAATTACTGGCATTCAGCTGCATCCTACTCCAACATAATATTGGGAAAGGCAGAGAAAGATGGCCAATTTTAAATTTCATCTTGCCTAGTCTAAACAATCCTAGGTCTACATACAATGGTGCGCTACCGGGGGTCACAGATGGCTGCCCCAACTAATGTGCTATGGTCTACCAGCGGCCATGGTCCAAGACGTCAGGGGAAAAAACTTAGGCTGATGAACCTATCGTGCTATATGGGAACTCCTCCATGGTGGATAGGAAATTGTCTGTTGTTGAGGTTAAATTGCGTGGTGTGGTATGGGATATGGTTGACTATGGTATGTGAGAGTTTCTTTTTGAAAGGAGGGAAAACGCCAGCGATGTCGTTATTGAATTAGTCTGTTTTTAATAGTAGATGACTGAGGAAATAAAACAGTGTCTTACGGGCACGTGACGGACGTCATATTGAATCCCGAGAGCAGTGATGTTAAGATTTTAGTTTACGAGTGAAGCGAGCGAGTCAATACTGGAACCCTGAATGCAGCGAGGGGTTTAACCTTTTGAACGCCAGTGTCACGTATTACATGACAAGCAAGCGCGTGCCCTGTACGCCAAACGCCACAAATATGTAAAAAAGGTGGCGTTCAAAAGTAAGCTAACTCCGGGAAAAACTGCTCTATCCCCGAAGAGAATACCTGGAGTCGGTATTCTCCTCCGTGGGAGGAGTCTTTTCACAATGACTGCGAGATGTGTAAAAGTTTCCATACATACATACAAATTAAATTATTGCACACACGACAGGTTACAATGAAATTCAGTACACTTTTTTTGGCCGGGATCAAATAATATTGTACCTACTGAATTTTATTACGTATAAACCGCCAAGCGAGAATTTAGGTTTGGTTTACATTTCCTACAGGTGCTGTAAAAAGTATTTAAAAGAATGTTTTTTGCTTAAAGTAGGTAAAAATCATTTGATCGGTAAGTAAGATGCGACAACTACTTATTTAAGTTCTAAATTACAGATTATGTTAGCATAGGTAACCTGCTTGAAAAATGGAAAAGTTTCAAATGCAGATCATTTGCGACTTGAACAAGTAAAATTTTCAACACACTTTTATTGCGTCTGTGCCGACTTGTGATAAATGCTATTAATCAATCAAGATTTAATAACTTAGCAGAGATCAACGAGATACAATCTTTTGAACGGCAAATTGTTGGGAGGTTGTGATAGGTGGTAGTATTATCTCAGTATCAAAACATTCGTTTTATACATACATGTAACGAGATAGTTTCCAAACAATAGGTTGGTACATTTAACGCTCCGTGTTGAAACTAAAATTATGTCCATTTTATTCTGTGTTTTGGACAGTGATATAACAATTACTTACACTTATTTCATACTAAAAAAGTAAGTAAGTGGAAACTGTCTCGTAACATGCATGTATAAAAGTTTTATTTTTTTATTTATTCATTCATTATTATACCTTACCTTCACAGATACATCCAAGGCGATGTNAGTAAGTAAGTGGAAACTGTCTCGTAACATGCATGTATAAAACTTTTATTTTTTTATTTATTCATTCATTATTATACCTTACCTTCACAGATACATCCAAGGCGATGTTATAACTTAGGTACATATAAAACATTTAATACAATACATCAGATACCTTAATCATTATTTATATGGCTAGACCTTATATCTTATCTTCCGACAACACTATAACTTTAATCAAACGTATAGCTCGCGACATAGGGGTAAACTTGACTAGATTTGTCCTAGCCAATGGTACGTCTAACAGAGCGGGGCGGCGGCGCACGCAAAACGAATTTTTTGATACTGAGATAATGCTACCACCTATCACTACCTCCCAACGATTTGCCGTTCAAAAGATTGTAACTAGAGAAGTAAGTAGTAGTTCTAAAACAACTGTTTGAGGCTTTTTCATTGTTTTATTTAGCTTTGATAAATTGAGTATGAGATGTGTGTGATGTGAGATTACAATCTGCATAGGCTTATTCTCAGCTACATTTGGATCGGCTTCTGTTGCTTGTCTAACTGAATTCAGCTGAATGCTATTTAAGCAAAGGTGCTTGTAAAATACCGTATTTTTAGCATCCANCCTTCCGTTGCTTGTCTAACTGAATTCAGCTGAATGCTATTTAAGCAAAGGTGCTTGTAAAATACCGTATTTTTAGCATCCATTGCTAGACATTGACCTCCTTCAAGCGTCGCCACATCGACCGATCCTGTGCTTCTTCCATCTTGCGGACTTTTTTTTTGTAGGAATTGGAAATCGTCAAATGACTTCTTCCGCTCTGGGTGGAGTGGAAGGGCGTGCCAGACTCGTTACTGACTAAAACCCATCCGTGTTCCTTCTAAAGCCCTTTGCGTTCCAGGGCCGCGGTGGCTCTTTCGAACAAATTCCGCAACCCTTCAGGCTCTGGCCCTAGCGGGCCCCGTCTCCTATGCTGACATCTCTTTGAGGCGCGCGTGGAACACAACGCGCCATCGACCCGGGCCTGGTTGCGACCGGACAGCGAGCCACCCAACGCTCGCCGTCCGATCTCGCGGATTCTTACTTTCGTATTCACGCTAAAGTTAAGAAAGAAAGAAAGAAAGAAAGAAAACTAGTTTATTTGGCACACACACAGACACACATTGTAGATACAAATGAAAGACAACTTAAGTTATCTTCTATCTTTATAAACTTGGTTACAAATCCTTTAAACTGTATACATTAATATAATTTATACTAAATTTGTGTCAAAACTACAATTCCAACTAACCTGCTGAAACATTGGAACTACCCAATTATTTCTCAAACTAATAGCATTAGCTAAGATAAGTGGTGACTTATGTTCCACTGTTCTTAGTTAGCAAATAGGCATGTAAAACGTTTGGCATTGCACCATATTCGACGCCATTGTCACTTGAAAGGAACTTGAAGTTATAAATGTAGAGAGATTTGTTATGTAGGCTGTGTGAAACAATTGCAACCACCTGCACGCCCAATTTGGAGGATTTACGGCCTTCAAATATCTTCAGAAAAGTAAAGGGTAGCTTTTTGTTATATTAAGCTAAAAAGGTTAGGCAGCTGATCTGCCTGGTTTTCCCAAACTGCATTGAGATCGGATTCCGGATGCAGCTAAATTCAATGTACATATTATGTTACATGAAGCACCTACCTACCTATCTACAGTCTATAGTCTTATTTATAAAAATATCTAACCATACAATTAATTTAATTGATTGGAAAATTCTCAATTTAAATTGTGAATAGAAAATTTTAATCTAAAATGTTTGGCTTTCTGCTATTCAAATTCGAATTAAGGGTGTTACCACACCAATCGACATCGTTCGACCATGATCGATTGGTATGGTAGCTTTGGCTGATCGAAGGATACCGGGCGATAAACAATTGAAACCACACCTATTGATCAACGTCAATCGATGCCACCGATCGACGTTTATCCAATTGGTGTGGTAGAAGTAGAAGCCATCGATCGACCTCGACTATATTAATTTTACCATCGATCGATGATCGATCGGTTGGTGTAGTAGAAACTATCGATCGATGTCGACTAAATAATTCTAGAATCGATCAATGACATCGATCGATGGTATCGATTGGTGTGGTAGCACCCTTAGATTAAAAGGGGTATACGATACTTTATGGCTAGACAGTCAAAGATCACAATAACTCTGCTAAAGTCTATGTTGTTAGTAAGATCAAAAATAAGAATACTCACTATTGGGTACTATTACAAAACTTGTTTTGATTCACAGTCAAGACTTTCGTTTTACTGTGAAGCCATTCATAACTAAATTCCGTTTAAATCATAAACATCATTAATTTCGTTTGAAAAACGACAATGAAAGGCATGACAAGCCAAAAAAGTATCTCTCACTAACTTATAGGAAGAAACGAATGGCCCAACTTGGCCCATTGTATGAACACAAGAGCCAAGTTACCTAACCAACTTAATCTCATGGATCAAGTGAACGTTAAGTTTTTTATAAATTATTCACGTGACTGGGATGTGCAGGAAGCGTTTCTTCACTATTTTTAGTTTGTTCACAGTCGGCTGCACATTGCGTTCTGTGTGTGTTGTTGGAAATGTGTAAAAACCTGTGTCTTTCAATGTTTAAACGTCACGTGATCACGAAGTGAGCTGTCATCCCATCTTGATTATATGGATTGACAGCACACCTCGTGATCACTTCACCCAAGCCACTTCACTATACATAACCATTCACTTCGTCATGTTTACAGAATCGACCGGCAGGTGTGTGTACGGGTTTAAAGACAAGAGAGAGAGAAGTATAGTTTTTTTCGGGGTTGTATAATGTAAACCTGAATCTGGAGCTCCAAAAAATTGTTTGTCTAGTTGTCTTTAGGTAAGAGTGAATATCTAAGCAATTTTGTAATAAAACCTGATAGGAAAAAAAATATCCCACCGAAAACATTTCATGTAAATCGGCTGTCAAGACTCAAACTTTTTAACAGCGAAAGCAAGCTCTAGCCTTTCCGCTAATAAAAGCTACCACATCTCGAGTCGAGCCAAGCCGTTTAGAAAGCCTTACTCTACAGATCCTACATCTCCACAAAAACGATTGACGTGTAAAAGAGTTATTTTAAACTATTTACAAAAAAAAAAACAAATTATTTCATCATCTTTTATGAAATACCATTTGTGACGAATTCAACGGTCAACAAAACCTCTACTCTGTCCTGCAGTGACGATGTTATTCATCTTCTTCATCTCAGAAGAAGATCGATATTGTTAATCATTAGCTGCAAGCCCCTATATAACACGATTGTTGTCTGTCGCAAGTGATTACCCCAGCGATGCTTGCCAATCAGACGAGCAGTAGGCTGAGATAAAACTTGATTTGAAGGCCAATGGGCTGTTGAAGATGTAAGCCAGAGAGACTAAGTGGCAGATATTAACCAGAAACCCGGAGCGAGACAGGATGCTGTTGCGGAATTGTTCGAAAGAGTTACCGCGGTCCTGGAGCGCAAAGGGCATTTGAAAGAACACGGGTGGGTTTTAGTCAGTAAGAGACTGACTCTCCCAACCGCTCCGCTCCTAGCGAAAGGAGTCATTTGATGACTTCCCAGAGAAAAAGACAGTTGAAATGCTGAAGATTTCCTTCCATAATCACAATAGCTACACACACCGTCCCTGTGCAAGTCACAATCTCAGCACGCTTGTCTACACGCAAGTGATTACCCCACACGTTACGCCACGCCACGCTCGGCGGCGCGTGTCGCTCCGCTTGCGCCCGCGCATCGTGAGGAGGAATGCAGGACAAAAAGGTGGCTTCCTAGCGTAGGCGAGAGGCTTCCGAGAAGAAGATTATGAGGTGGATATGGATGGATGGAGGATTGAAAGGTGTAGATGTAATCTTTTGATGGTAGTTGTAATGGGTTTCTTGGAAATGAGTGCATAACTGATTCGAAGAGTTTTAAGTCAAAAGGCAAGGACAAAAACAACTCGCAAACTGTGTGTTTACCCACATGTGCCACCTTACTCTTTGAAAACTCAACATCCATGAGTTTTCAAAGAGTAACATTAAGCAAAAATTTACATTCTGACTCGGCAGAATGTCTATAAAGTAAATTAGATCAATTCGGAATTGGAAGAATTCATCCTCATCTTATCATCTTCTTATCTTGGGATCGGTGCATCACGTTTTCCATCAATTGGAAAGTCTAACGAGGACTTGAATGAGCTACAAGAGAAATATGTATGAATGAATAGTCCAATTTCTGATTATACTTGAAAACCAAGCCAAGCTTTGCATCAGTTCTTTACTACAACACTTATTTAGCATGTCCCCATGCATCACTGAAACCAGGACAGTCTGCCATAGAGGCTGACTTGTGGCAACTGTACTCAGCCGTAGGAGTCGCAAGAACACACCGTATCTAAACATTACTTATCTGGAACGTGCGAGTTTGTTAACTAGCCTCTACCGGTCTGGTGCAGCGGTGCTCAAAGTTTTCTTTGGGATTGATAAGTGTTAGCTTATTGAGAATGTAAGAAAAGTGTGAAAAAAGACGACGGTCCTATGACTGCATTTTTGACCGTAAAGGGCACACCACGGCCTGACTTTATGGTATGATGTAAATTGACTTATGGTAAACACAGACGCCTAGTCATTATAATGTTGGGTTGAGGAATGATTTAATGACATTTATAATTTCTGTTTTTTCATTTTTTTATTTTTGCCTAGTTTGTCAGGTTTTGTTCACAGTGGTATTTTGTTTTTTTTAATTATATTTTAATTTTGTTTTTGACAGACCAATAACTTGTTTGTGTGGTTTTTTAAACTGTAAGGTCAAGTTGGTTTTAATGATAAATAAATAAAATAAATAAATAAATAAATTTTAAAAACCAAAATCATGCACCTCCATCATTTCTAATTCTTTATTGAATACAGGCCCGATGGTTTGTTATGAAGCTCGTCTTGGAGGCAGCTCTAAAAGTTTCTAATCAAAATATAGTCAACCTTTGTTTCCTTCTTTTTGAATGGGAAATCATCAAATGACTCCTCTTACTACGGGCGAAGTGGAAGGGAGTGTCAGACTCTTATTTACTAAAACTCACGAGATCCTTCAAATGCAAATTGCGTTCCAGAGCCACGGTAACTCTTTCGAAAGTGGTTACCTAGAAAACCACAAGTTTCAAGTTGATAGTTTGAGAGCCACTGTCCATATCAATAGAGACATAACACTTTATGAGCACCCTGTATATAGCGTAATGTCTGTTTGTTAAGTTTTTTGCTGAAAATGAAACTAGTTCGCGCAAAGAAATGATTTGTGGAAAATTGCAGTGTCTGCATGAAGAAATTGAATGAAGAATTTTTTGTGAGGTCTCAATTGATACCTGTATGCTAATTAAATCGAGATAAAGATACCTTGCTTGACATAAGTGTGAGGCATTTCTATTTACAAGCCTTTTTCACAGTTGATGTGTTATTAAATTATGTACTCGTAGACGCAGATCTACACACACGTAGCCTATAAATAGGTACTTTATTTTTTCATCATAAGATTCTTCATACACCCATGTATGAAGATTTCTCTGTGATGTGAATTGATTGCTATTATGTACATGGAAAAATTTGCCTTGTTTCTTTTTAATAAATGCTATTCTTCAATTCAAGTCTATGGTTAACTTTTATAGACTGGTCATCCCTTGGTTGCCACTGCCTCATTTTAATATTTCATACTATGAATTGTTTTTTTTTTCTTTCTTTACAGTGTTCTCATATATAGAAGCAACCAGGTTAATGTAACCCGGATTTTTTTAAACATAAAATGATTTAAAAAAGTGTCCGTGGAGTTTCTTGCACGTTCTTCTCCATAGAGATCTACGCTTTCGAACGTGCAAATAGCTTCATGTTTTTGACGGACTGACTTTGACAATTCAAAAGTACCTGATAATGGTTTATTTGAAATAAATGCTTTGACTTTGACTTATATAATTTAGACCCAGTCAATAGCATCAGTGGCATCTATGGCCATATATAACGAGCAAAAATGTAGCCTAGAAGCATCTCCAAGGTCCTGTCTATCTCTATACTGAAATTCATCAAAATCGGTTCAGTGATTTAGAAGTGAAAACGCAACAAACCGACTCACTTTCGCATTTATTAATAGTAAAACGATTCGACAGAACTTTTTTTAGAAAAAAAATACAACCGACTTCCAAATAAATATGAACTACAAAGTATAAAATAACTCAAGTTTTTGGAAGGCGGTGTTTTTGGTTGTTTCTTCGTATTTTTACACCGACGTATTTTTTTATTTTTTTGTAAAAACAGTCTAACAACACCACTGGAAAGTCACAAGAAAGCAAAATTCGCAATTTCGTTTACTTGGATGACATATTTTTGCAGCTGTTTCGATTTTAAAACCAAACATCGAAACCGATTTTGATGAAATTTCTATGGGACCAATTGGAAAAAAGTACATACTTTCAGAAAAAAAAAAATTCAAATCGTTTCATAAATAGCAGAGTTATGAGGTAAAAATAAAAAAATACAACCGAATGAGAACCTCCTCCTTTTTTTGATGACGGTTAAAAATGGTCACAAAAGGTCTCTATATATTATATTATAGTATTTAAATGAATACAGAACCCATTTCTTTTACACGAAAATACTTATTTCACGCGAACTCTAAGACTAATTCTGTAACAGACTAGATCCATAGTTAAATTCACATGTCTACAACTCTATATACTTACATTACGAAACGAAATCTCTCACTCAAAGCTCACCTTCCAACTTGAATGATTAGCACCACGGCAAGTTCCTTGCGCAAGAGTTCCAATTGAATCGTTATTCCGACCGCAATCACTGTAATTGTTATTAGTATTAATATTCGACTAGTTGTTGCCTCTGGCTTCGGTTGCGTGATCTATGGATCTTTTGGCCTTGTGGTTTAAGGTTGAGTATAAAAGGCAGAACGAGGAATGTGAGAAGGGTATAGGGTATAGGGCATTATGGTTATGGGGACTGATGCCAGTTTTTAATATTGCTCTGGGCCCATAACCTTACTAACTAGAACTCTTGGTAGTTATCCTAAAATTGATGTTTTCGAAAGTTGAGAATACGTCATGTCTTCATGTTCGGTTCTTTGTAACATTGCTGTCCTTACCCCTCCGAAAAAAAATTGGGAAAAGAACGCTGTTGCCTTTCTTCATGAACTCCACGACCATCGGCCCACTTCTACCATCGGACATCTAGACGCACTGCAAGTTACCATCCCTACCTTGTTGCTATTCCACCAATTTGCACTAAACGTTTCCAAACGTCTTTTATAATACGCACAGCAAAGGAGTGGAACTCTCTGTCTGCGTAATCTCTTCAAAATTAGAGTGAACAGGCTTCTTCTGGGTAAGCTCGCTCCATCGTCGACTTTGTCTCTGTCATCTATGACCTAGACTAGAGTCAAGAGCAAACCCATATTAAATAAAAAAAAATTAAGTAACTTGTTTTTCAGTAAATTCTTGAATAAGTGAAGTCACTCTTTGCTGCGAACTGCATGGTAAAACCAGAGTTTACGATGATATAATAATTTGGCAAACTATAACTAAAATGAACTCATTACATCGCATGACCAGTTCTTGCCTGCAGCGGAACTTTTCCGTTTAGTGGTGACTCTGCTGTTTGAAACTCAAGATGTTACTTAATGTCTATTAGATTGTAGCATTCACGAACTTTCTACCAGTAAATTGGATTACAATAACATTATTATGGTATCTTACATAATATAAGAAATGTTATGGAATGTTGCAGGTGAGATTCTACAGAGGAACTACATCTTTCCTGCTTACGTGCGGTAGTTGAGGACATTCAAATACCATTTATTTCAATACATGCAGTTCTGTCAAGCAAACTAAGGCTTCAGAAGACAAGTCACACACAGGACAGGACGTTACTATTTTTGTATAAATTTTGCTAATGCGGTGAACTATTTATATATGTTATCGAGAGTTTACAATCTCTCAAGTTATTTTATAATCTTACGGAGTTTGCCATTTTCCGGTGACGTATACATAGGTGTGAGTGTTGTCTGTGTACCCTGCACTCCGATTCCTGAAGTGAACATAAAGTGAGATGTCATTCCATTCAAACAAGATGGAATGACAGTCTCTTCACGATCACTCCATCTAAGTTTACTGGGTGAGATGTTGAAAGAAAAGAAAAAATTAAATAACAAAAACAAATTTTTTTATACTTAATTGCTTTTTATTGTTTAGGCATTTTATTTAAATATTTGGCTTGATTTGTTAATCTATTACAAGCATTTGTACGCTTTCTGGCATAACGTAGCGCTCTCTTTGCTACCTTACTACACCATTATTATTTTACCTATGTTAAACAAATGACTAAATGACTTATGACATTTATTACTTTTGACTTAGACCGGCTTAAAAATTTAAGTCAAGAGTCAATAGGTTAGTTCTAGGCAAGCGTGCTCCATCGTCGCTGCCCGTCAGGTGATATTGTAGACGCGAGCCAATATAAAACAATAATAAGTAAAAAATTTGGTCTACACCAAATAAAGGCTTACAACTGGGAACTCGCCAAAAAAGTAAAATTTTTTAGGGGACCATTATTTTTCTCCTTCACGTGGCTAGCACACATATGTGGAATGGTGATAAGTAATATCAAGCAAATAGCTTAATTTTGAGCTGTATGTCCTACCTACAGAATAAACGCTACTTTTAACTCACAACTAATACTTATAACAGCAGCTGTACATAAGCTTTTTTCCCCAACACACGATGCTCAAATGTCTGTGTACCGCTAATACTGCGACCTACGCCGGTTGGACACACCTGCCGATTGTGGGCAGACAGTGGGAGGCAAGGGAAGGCACTAGGGTTGACAGGTTCTAAAACCAGAAAACCGAATTAACCAGCCAGTTGAGCCGGACTTTTAGGTAATATGGCTTCTGGTAAAATAATCTTCTTTATTATCATTTCACGAAAGACTTTTTGCAAAGGGTACGGCCCAAATTGGGGATGTATGTATGGCGTTCGTCATTGACAGCCGTGACTTTGCTAGTTCGTCGGGACATCCAACTTTACTAACACAGTAAGTTATTATGGACTTTGTCTGAGTAAATAAATGCATTGAATTAATTATTTGCTGGGGAGTTTGTTGCGCCACTTCTTCTTCCCAGCTAAAACACTAGGAAGTGGTGACGGGCGGGCGTTTTGGGGGAATGTCTTTATGTAGAACTTTGACGTTCGAAAAGTGCTGGCACTCAGCCTAATTTGAATAAATGACTTTTGATTTTGATTTTATGCTTTTCAGTGAAAATCGTTGTGAAGTAGAAAGATAAACAATAGCTGGTCATCGTTTAATTCGACCAAACAGCAGACACCCATCTAAAACCTCAACTATGTGCATCTTTATCCATGCGGCTGACAACCCTAGTCGATACTCGGCAGGGATGCGCAGGGGTGCAAAATATCAAGGACGGGGAGCGGAAGCGAGGCACCTGTGCACACTCGCCCCGCCCGGGGCTATGAAGTAAGCGGGGGAAGTTTTGTTTTGTTTTGAATCATGAATATGGAAGATTGGTCTTGTATTGTTTATGAAGCACATCAGCTTCATAAACGTGAATAAAATAATAAGGTAAGTATGTACACATGAGAGTGATAACCTACAATTTTTTAAGCGAAGTTCGCATTCGCATCTCAGTCGCAATTGACAAAATGTAGAAAAATTTGAGGTGTTTTTAGTAGAACTGGCCCTCAGGTATCTATCTATCTATTGGGGTATGGTTTCCGCACTTAGTCCTGATGTTGGAACATTGTGCGTGGGCCATGGCGGCCGTCATTCCAACCAGCCAACCTCCCTCTAGAAGCAGATCAGTCCTCCCAAAGAGTTCAGGGTGTCTGTGAGTAAATTCGGTGTACCTATTGTTTGTCTACGTATATCGGCGACGCCTGTGCACTCAAGGAGCACGTGCGACACCGTTTCCTCTTCCTCCATGCATGCTCTGCACACAGGACTGTCTGTTATACCTATTGTGGGCCCTCAGGTATTAGGAGAGTTGTGTGCTTTAACTTTTAATATGAAGGTTAGTTAATAGAAGAGACTCTTTTTTAACGTAGTTACTTGCAGTTGACGATGTGAAAAATGCAAATGATATCAAGAAGGAAGTCGGTTGTATTTTTTTGTAAAAGTTTTTCTATTTTTAACTTCAGGTTGTACCCCACACCTTACAACACCACTGGAAAGTCACAGGCAGCAAAATACGCAATTTCGTTCATTTGGATGACATATTTTTTCCAACTATTATGATTTAAAAATCAAACTACTGAACCGATTTTGATGAAACTTCTATGAGATCAACCGAGAAGTGTCTTCTTTCACTTACAAAAATAATTTTCAAATCGGTTCATAAATGACGGAGTTATGAGGTATTGTTAAATCTTTTTAATTTTATTTTAAAAGATTTGAAAAAAAAATTACTTTAAATCACACAAAAAGAACAAACAACCGAATTGAAAACTTCCACCTTTTTTTGAAGTCGGTTAAAAATAAGTTTTGGATGCTCCTCACAGAGAGCTATCAAGAAAGACCTGTCAAGTCCAATTACACCTTCAAGTCAAGGGGCCTTAAGTAAACAGTGAATAGGTTACTTCTAGGCAAGCGTGCTCCATCATCGACCACGCTTTGCATCAGGTGTGGCTGAGAGTCAACCACAAGCCAATCAATAGTAAAAATAACATTCTGTGGATTTGTGAGCGCTTCGGATAATAAAACTTTAAGTTACCCGCTTGTCTCCTGGCCCTATTATTAGAAAGTTCACTATGGAGCGTCGGTTAAAGTTGAATGAACACTAAATGTCTGGAAGGGGGGTTTTTGCGAGGATACCTGTACCCATCACTTTTAGCTTTGGCACATTATGTACCTACATATTGTAGACGTGGTTGGTATGTGTATAAAAAATGTTGAACAGTTAGTGTCACAAAGTCTCCTATTGTGAATTGTTACTTTATTGCGTGAGGTTTTCTTGTTACATTCAATTATCTGAATAGAGAATGGGATATGAGTTATCTATTGTCGCAAGTGGAGAGTGCAGATCATTCGTTATCATTAAAACAAAATTAGTTTTTTTTTTCTCTTCGGTTTCTTCTAAAGGATCTCTATTTTACTGGCTCTACTTTGAAAACACAAATTAAGTAGGTATCAACGATAAGGAGCTCAGTTTTCTCGTGTATGTTTCACAATCAATCTCCCAACTACTTACAAGTATTCGCGAAAATCTAAATTTGCCCATATCTTTTTATCGTGTTGACCCACCCGTTCCTGAGAAAATCGGTGGTGACACACGGACAGACAGACGGAGGCAGACGGAGGAGAGAGTAATCTTATAAGGCTTCCTTTTTTACTTTTTGAGGTACGGAACCCTAATTACCAACTATATTGGGGTCGGCTTCCAGTCTGACCGGGTGTAACTGAGTACCAGTATTCTACATGGAGCTACTGCCTATCTGACCTCACAACTTATAGTTACTGGGTACTATGGTGCCCCTTAGCAAGACTGCTGTCAGATTTCTTGGCTACTGACTATTCGTAACCAATGTCTGGGACTGGGACCTAAGTGCTTTCCGAGGCACGGAGGAGTCACAGTATGTTAAAGATAGTCACCCATCCAAGGGCAGACCTTGGAAAACCGTCGCTTAACCTCGAGGATCGACCTGTGCGGCTGTTATTACAACCATCACATGTACCACACGATTAACAATCTTTAGTCCGAAGGTTACGAGATCCCGATCGTAACATACGATTATACGAGATTTAAAAACAATTTCGACATAATTATTATGTGACCTAATTGTTTAAGTGTTATACATACATTATGGCAGTTAACATAATTATGTGTTGTAGCAAATTGTGAGCTGTGTGCAGTTTTAAATGATTATGATCGCCGGTAATGTAACTTTAATTTTGGGTTTGGAGTTTGGATCAGGCGCCTCTTTGCGTGGGGTTTTTGAATCGCTAATGTATCATGACACGCCTCCTGAATGATTGACTAATGGTGACCTGATGAAGAATCCAGGTAACCTAACGTGGTCTAAGGTAAATAGCCACCATGTATTTAGATTCCTAATCGTTTTCCCACGAAACTTTGCTCGACATAGCCCCGCCATATTTAGATCCCTAACCTTAGACACGTTAAGTTTACCTGGGTTCTTCAGGCCTTGTTTTTTTTTTTTTTTAAGGATGGGAAATCATCAAATGACTTCTTCCGCTCTGGGTGGAGCGGAAGGGCGTGTCAGACTCTTACTGACTAAAACCCATCCGTGTTCCTTCTAAAGCCCTTTGCGTTCCAGGGCCGCGGTGACTCTTTCGAACAAATTCCGCAACCCTGGCAGGCTCTGGCCCTAGC
>NDFZ01002612.1:2915-19354 GCA_002192655.3 Mamestra configurata
TCTTGGGACAACTCACACACGGTCATCCGATCCCAAACTAGGCAGAGCCTGTGCTATGGCAACCAGACAACTGATAAACATACTTATATATTTCTAAATACATACATATTATAGACAAATTACACCCAGACACAGAACAAATGATCATGCTCATCACACAAAGATTTGTCCTGGGTGGGAATCGAACCCACGACCTCCGGTTAAGCAGTCAGGGTCACTAACCACTCGACCAACAGGCCAGTTAGGTAGGTAGGTAGGTACTTATATTTTCCCCGGGCCACCTCTTGCTCATTCTTGCAGTAAGCGTCTACTCTATTTTCGTCAGACTATAAAACCACTCTATGATTTTCATCTAGGTTTTTTTATTAAAAATAATAGCAAACAAAAACACGCTTTTTTAAATTAGCATTCAAGAAAACAGCACTGAGGGATTCCCGCGCAAACTGGCTTCGCGGCCATATTGGTTGTCATTTTAAGAATGGCGTCTGGTCGCCATACACGGACAGTCGGACACAGCGAGGTCATACAAGATACATAGAACAGAATGATGCAAAATACATTTTACTGTTATTTCTAGCGAGTTTTTACGATGGAGTGTAGTTCTTCATGGTACCTATAACTAAGTAGACATAATATATCTATACTTAGTAGTGCAAAGTTCAGAAGCTAGGACGTGAAATAAAGCACAGTAGGTATACCTACTTTCCAATGCTTCGTTATACTTTTCAATAATACCCAAACCAATATTCTTAACTAAATTATGTTCAACATTCCATGGCGGGAGATTAAATTTATTGATTGAAATTACCGCCACATAAAACTAAAGCTCATTCATTTAAAGTAGGTACTTACTTTAAATTCAACTAAATTAAAAATGGAACATCCGAAATTACCAATAACACTAGTTTACAAAAATTTTACTATTTCTCTGTTGCCGTGGACTTTGTACATAGTTGATAATGTTTACTTTTGTCGTTTTTTTCAAATCTACCATTAAAAAAAAATGTGCAGCTCGAATTGCTTTGTTTTTGAATTTTATAAATTACTAGCTTTTGCCCGCGAATTCTTACGCGCATATCCCGTTTTTTCCCGTTCCCGTAGGAATTACGGGAAATCCTCGCTTAGTGATTCCCTCATTCCCCTCCCCTACACTCCGGAAGTCCGGAACCTACATGCAAAATTTCAGCTTTCTACGACTTTCGGTTGTGAGTTGTCTGTCAGTGTCAGTCACTCAGTAACGGGAGAGTTTTATACATATTTTTTCGTTGATGACGTACATTTTTACTGTGTTAAAAATAATATCTAAGTTTTTGCGATATGAATAGCTCAAGCAGATGTTGTTTAACCATTCCTAATCGTTTTGCTATATTTATGGAGAATAAGTGTAAAAGCTATAGCAGTGTTACTTAGAAATACCTTTTTTATTGTATTTTGGGATAACATGCTTAGATTTGGATAAAAATGACGTGCTTTG
Organism: Mamestra configurata; assembly: GCA_002192655.3. Lineage (NCBI taxonomy): Eukaryota > Metazoa > Arthropoda > Insecta > Lepidoptera > Noctuidae > Mamestra > Mamestra configurata. The sequence continues at coordinate 4,390 of NDFZ01002612.1, forward strand.
GGCACCTGATTGTATATTTAAGATTATTTAAAAGTGGCATAAGAAGTGATTTCAAATTTCAATTACCAACTTTTTGGCGAGAACCAGAAATATCTGAAACTAAAAAACCAGAGCTGATAAAAAAAACAACGGGTTGCACTCCGGGAGTGCCGGCAGAAGTGAAGACTTGAACATTAACGTTGTGCATTTTTGATATTTTGGAGTGGTTCGGGAATAATTTCGCACGAATTGCTTTAATTATCAGTATAAAAATAATATAATTTATGTGGTAAAATACAATATTCATTTATTGCGCTATCGTACACAAACATGACAATTTATATTACTTACATTAAAAATTAAACACTTCATAAACCGGGGCCATTTTTTATTTAATATGGGTTTGCTCTTGATACTACTCTAGGTCATAGATGACAGAGACAAAGTCGACGATGGGGCGAGCTTACCCAGAAGAAGCCTGTTCACTCTAATTTTTAAGAGATTAGGGTTATTGATAGCGTTCGGAAACACAGACGCAGGCAGAGAGTTCCACTCCTTTGCTGTGAGCATTATAAAAGACGTTTGGAAACGTTTATTTACGTAATACCGATTGGTTATTTAACGCCGTGTTAGCAACTAACTCTGAGTTAAGTTTATGACGCAATTGGGCCTAAATAGTAGACTTATAAAACAAACTAGCTGTCCGCGGGGAACAGTTACTTTGGGCAGCCGTTATTATTAAGTGGCTAATTACAGAGGTTTATGGTTTTATCTTCAAAAATGACGTTCTCCCATACAAACTTTCACCCCTATTTCAACTCCTTTAAACCCATTTCCCGCGACAAAAGGCAGCCTCCTTCTCCAAGGTTTAATTTATCTCTATACCAAATTACATCTAAATCGGTTCAGCGGTTATTACATACAAACTAGCCACGACACAGTTTTAACTAATGTGGCTATTATCGAACACAAATAAATTGTAACATGTGTTTTTTTTTTTTTTGTTCTAATAAATAAATAAATAAATAAATAAATTTCCACCACCCTTTTCATTCCCTTAAAGAATGATTTCTGGAATAACAACTATCCTATGTCCTTTCTCAGGCTAAGACTACCTCGGTACTAAATTTCATTTAAATCGGTTCAGTAGTTCAGGCGTGATTGCGTAACACACAGACAGACTTACTTTCGCATTTATTATATCACTAGTTGCTCCGCCCGCGTGATTGTCGAAAATTATCCCAAGGAACATATTCCTGGGATAAACTATTTTATGTCCTTTCCCGGGACTCAAACAATATCTAAACAAAATTTAATTTAAATCGGTCCAGCCGTTTGCGCGTAAAGAAGTAACAAATATACACACACACACACACAAACTTTCGCCTTTATAATAAGTATTAGTGTGATTTGCCATCCCTCTTCAAGATGCAGTTGAATTAACAAAATATGCTTTAATATTCGTGTACCTACACATTATAAAGGAGTTCTCTTTGTAAAATTGTTGCTATCTAAACTAAGGTGCCAATTTCCATGTACCTACCCAAGAAATACGAATCTTAGATACAAATTTTAAAATATCAAAATCGTGTTTTGGGGATTTTTGTGATCAACGAATAATGCCTATATTATTTACTTCGGCCAATATTCGTACCAAGTTTCACGTACATTGGCCCAAGGAATAAGATTCTTCCATACAAAGTTAAACACCCCGTAATTCACCTATTGGAGGGGAGTTGTGAAAAACTAATAAGGGCAATCTTTATTATTTACTCTGTTCAATATTTGTACGAAATTTCAAGAAAATTCGCTCAACGAATAAGATTTTTCATACAAACTTCCAACCCCTATTTAACCCCCTTAGGGGATGAATTTAAATAATCCAAAGAACACATTCTCCAAGTTTTAGGTCTCTACGATCAGCGGTTTAGGCTGTGCGCTGATCCGTCAGTCAGTCATTTAGGACAAAGCANAAAATCCAAAGAACACATTCTCCAAGTTTCAGGTCTCTACGATCAGCGGTTTAGGCTGTGCGCTGATCCGTCAGTCAGTCATTTAGGACAAAGCATTTTATATGTACCTAGGTATAGATTAGAAGATAGATTAGTATGGAAGTATAAATTTGCTGTTCGTCTCTGTCTGTTTCTCCGTTTACTTCTTTTAAACCACGTAACGGAAATGAAACGGTGTTCACTTAAGGCCGGTCTCAATAACGTATAGGTACCTTTAACCAACTGTCAAATTAGCTACCAATAGTAGCTGAAACTTCTTGTCCCAACAACATGTCCGTAGCAAGGCGGGGCGGGTCGCCAGTTGGCTACCTATATTGCGAATGTAACTCATAAGTTCATAACTCTGTCTGTTACGTTTTAACGCCTTTGCTGATAACACGAATTGTGACTAAAATTTTACATATAATACTTACCAGGTACTTACCTAGTTTTTCAGATTACCTTAGGACCTCAATAAAAAGTATATTATGGAGGTGTTTCATATATTTATAGGATCCTATCAACATGTCCGGTACAGTCCGTCTCTTCACACGCGCATAAAATCACGAATATGGCAGCGCGGGTTCGCTATTCGATGCAGACACTGAACGGTGTCACATCTTCGACGCTGGTTGTCCCCGGCCGTGTCTTCGTCAGGCAACCGGAGGTCTGACTATGGATGCGTCGGCAAAAATCAGCGCGGGGTTATACCGCCACGACGCGCCTACAGTAACTAAACATGCAATTATATATACGGGAGTGCATTGCTATCACTTTTTTAGCAGGCCTGTCGTTATACGACGATGGTTGACGGACCCGTATTTAGGTATGGCAATTGCGGGCAGGGGGCGAAGCCTCTCGCATCGAACCCTTGCTGGAATGTCGGAGCTAACATCGAGTCGATCCCTATCGCCGGGCGTCGTCGACGAGTGAACGGTTGTCCACCTATGTTGTCTCGAAGTGAAGATGCGAAGGCTGCAGTCACTGCATGTATTATCTGTGTGAATGCCTCACTAACAAACCGCTTCTTTCGAAGTTTGGACGCGGGAGACCGTCTAGTTTTATTGATAAAATGAAACGCAGGTGTTCTAGCCACACTCACACACTAATAATATCTTCGGACAACTCACACACGGTCATCCGATCCCAAACTAGGCAGAGCCGTGCTATGGCAACCAGACAACTGATAAAACATACTTATATATTTCTAAATACATACATATTATAGACAATTTACACCCAGACACAGAACAAATGATCATGCTCATCACACAAAGATTTGTCCTGGGTGGGAATCGAACCCACGACCTCCGGTTTAGCAGTCAGGGTCACTAACCACTCGACCAACAGGCCAGTCGATATGCACGTACGAAAACGCGGGCAAAAGCTAGTCTAAATCTAAACTACAATAATTTAAATTAATACCATAAATAAAGAGGAAAGATTTATTTGTTTGGTACGTTTTGATGGGAGATGAAGTTGTTAGGGGAGGCCATTATTGCTGGCTTCAATTTACGTGGGAACTGGTATGAACAAACTTAAAGTGGGAAAATTGATACAGATCCAACTTTTTTTGCATAATCAACGTGAATAGTTGCGCTGATCTTGAGATCACAGAATCAGCAGCAGAAATGGCGGAGTAAAAGTCGTAAAGCTTAATTATCCAAAATTAACCTTTAATTGCAATTGTAAAGGTGCATTGAAGTTTGTGTAAGTACCTACCTACTAAATCCAGCGTAACTTTCGACGTGGCTGTATGTGTCTCTACTGCAACACTCCACGAAGGTTGAGGAGATCGTGGAGTACATGAAGGTGAAGACCAACTGGACCTTGAGGGTCGAGAAGTTGGAGCAGCGTCACAACACCAACTTCAAGTCTTTTGTGGTGCGGATACCGACACAACATCTCGACACGTTCCTAAAGGAAGACTTTTGGCCGAAGGGTGTAGTCTACCGATGTTTTCGCGGCATGCTACGCGACACTGCGCAGCGTAACTCGACGCCGTCACTTCGTGTGGTTAGTCTATAAGACACACGCAAGATCAACGTTCTCATCGTCTTGGCTTGATTCACGAACGTTTATCAAACGAGACCAAGGAGCAACGTTCTCATCGTCTTGGCTTGATTCACGAACGTTTATCAAACGAGACCGAGGAGCAACGTTCTTATCGTCTTGGCTTGATTCACAAACGTTTATCAAACGAGACCGAGGAGCAACGTTCTCATCGTCTTGGCTTGATTCAGAAACGTTTATCAAACGAGACCGAGGAGCAACGTTCTCATCGTCTTGGCTTGATTCACGAACGTTTATCAAACGAGACCGAGGAGCAACGTTCTCATCGTCTTGGCTTGATATCACGAACGTTTATCAAACGAGACCGAGGAGCAACGTTCTCATCGTCTTGGCTTGATTCACGAACGTTTATCAAACGAGACCGAGGAGCAACGTTCTCATCGTCTTAGCTTGATTCATAAACGTTTATCAAACGAGACCGAGGAGCAACGTTCTCATCGTCTTGGCTTGATTCACGAACGTTTATCAAACGAGACCGAGGAGCAACGTTCTCATCAGCTTTCTGGAACAAAATGACAGTCGCGACTGTACCTCAAGAGCTAGCTAATTTGACGAAACTTGAAGAACGATTTTAGCTTTTTAACCGTTTCTGTCAAGATTGGTGTAAGAGACAAGTTACTTTGTTAGCAAAAGACGTTGTTGAAGTCTCTGAACAACTACCACTTGCGCCAAACCAAGTAGGACTAGTTCTGGTTGTGAAAAGTCTCGAGAACTTGCAACGCTCCCAAGAGTTTGTTGTGGATATGAATTGATTGTATCAAGCTCTAATCTGGTTAATGTCAAACAATATACTCTATAGAGACGTAAGACTGCGTTTTGGGAATATTATCGATATTTTTGAAATTGTTCAAATTTCTGAAGAGCCTGCAGATGGTGGTGAGCTTATAAAGCAACAATCTACTCCTCAAAATAACTACGTTGATATAAGTGAAGACGTTTCTATACTGCACGGATAATTTCATAAAACAGATTTAAGATTTGATTTGAAACAAAGTACTGCTGTAACAGCTGTAGCTTGTGCAGCGTTCTGTACAGACGAGCCAAGTCAATGGTCAAAAAGTGACATTGATTTTATACCAGGCCGAAGTGTGCAGAGAAACGTTGGGGAATCGATAGTTGAATACTCAGGAGCAGTCAAGAGTACTTCAGTCAGAGAGTCCTACATATACAATCCCTATGCTAGAAATTAGCAACACTCCTAAACAAACAACTCGACTAACCTCAACTCCAGAACAAGAAAGACCGCTATCACAAATAACTCCTTTGATTATAACACCAGAGATCCAGGCAGAAGTGAGCAGAGAAACGTTGGGGAATCGACAGTTGAAGACTAAGGAGCAGTCAAGAGTACTTTAGTCAGAGAGTCCTACATATACAATCCCTATACTAGAAATTAGCAACACTCGTCAACAAACACCTCGACCAAGCTCAGCTCCAGAACAAGAAAGACCGCTCACAAATTCAACAAATTGCAACTATAATTAAAACAACTAGTATGCTCCGTAGCATAGACGAAACGGTCCCTAATCTAGGAAGTGTAGTTTTTTTGAATCCCAATCCAACTACGAACAATGACGAGATGAGATTAGCTGAGATAACAAGAAAAATGGCGCCGCCATTAAATGTGGATCGAGAGCGACGAACAGAAGAGCTCGCTTGGTAGTCTTTTACCTGATGGCAAAAATGGGTTTGGAGAGGAAAGAAATATTAAAATTACTCCTTTAGACTATTTTCAAAGTCGAATAATGAGCCTGGATAAACGTTTCAATCGAAATGACTATTTGTTTTTTGCTCTTTCCATAGTTGAATATTATCGAGCTAAATCCAGTGTTTCTGTATCATGCCGGATGCGTCAGGGCCAGGGCGAGCAAACACTTCACGGACTCATAAATAATATGTATCTTACTATGAGGAATATCAGAGGATCAGCGTCTTGTTGGCACAAATGTTGCTCTGAACTAACTGCAATGGTCCGAACTTTGGGGCCTCCTACGTGGTTCATGACGTTCTCTTCCAATGACCTTAATTGGCCAGACATGACCAAAGCCTTACTGATCGCAGATGGTCGTGATTTAAATGAACAGGGAGCCAGTCTTACAGTAGGTACAAAAACATAAACTAACCTTTGAAGTTTGTGGACCCTACTAAATCGCGGACGAATTCGTAGGCCAAGTGCTAATTGATCATAAAAACCTGGTGTAGGTAAATTCGTATCACAGATAATCAAAGTATTTTCAATAATTAAAATACCTAACAAAAGCTAATCATCAGTCACAGTCACAGATAATTAAATAACATTTTTACAGTCGCTACCCGGTAGAAACTGGGAATTTTATTCCCAATCCATGTGGAGGCGACTGGGAATATTCGGTCCATCCTACGTAGTGTAGTACGTCTACTAGGCAATAGATGGACGGCTGGCTCCACGAGCGAGAGAATCGCGACGAGTCCGCCCTTATATCGTCGGATAATCTCCACGAACGAGCGATAATTCCGCCGCGTATCGTCGCGAGTCGTAACGGTATCGCCGCGTTTCCTTGACGACGCGTTGCGAAAGAAAAAATTCAGTTACGTGCCAGACGAGAGCGAAATAAGTAGTGTCTCAGTCGATAAAATAATTCTTTATTATGGAAATAGTGTTGTGGGGTGCTTCTGCAAGTACGCTAGTGAATATGCAGTTATTGTTATTGTTAAGAAGGGAAAAAAAGCGCCGGTGGTGGACACATCCCATGTTGCTACGTCGTGAAAGTCATGGACATTTCCATGTGAATTATGAAGAATAACGAAATCATCCAGAATGGTTTGAAGATGAATATTTAATGCCAATTCCTGTTTTCGATGAACTGTTAAGTTTACTATCAAGACACGTCTTATCAAAGCAAGATACTAATATGAGGAAAAGTATCGGGCCATGTGAAAGATTATCACTACAGTAAGTTTAAAGCAGATTTATTTTACTTAAACGCTTACATCAAATTAAAACTTAAAGTTTACATTCCATCAAAGTGTTCTAACTCTTGAGCAATATCATCCTCGCTTGTTGGTGTGGATGTACGAGAATAAGAGTCTAGCAATGTACATATGTGATGATGGTGTGTATTTCTTAATTACGGCCATAATCTCAGTTCTGGCATCAATTAAACAGTATTCTTTTATTTTGTCCATAAGTGGTAGCAACGAACGGAAAAATGCCTCATTTCCACGCTCGTCGCGATACTGTGGTTGAACATTATTTCTTTGTATATCTCTCGCGCATAACATTCGATATCTCTTTATTAGATTCCAGAAACATTTGGACTAATGTTTTCTTTATATTAAACGTGGATGGTTCCGTAACACTAGGGGTGGTATTAACCGAACTGTCGTCATCCTCAAAAACATCTTGACTGTCCTCATTGAACATGTTTGACGATGTTGAAGCGTGTTCTGTGTGTTTCTTTAAAAAAAGTAATGCATCATAATGAATATACTTTCGTCGTTTTGTGGCAGCTTGACCGGATTTTGAACATTGCTGCAACTTTAACTCCTTACGAAATTGATCCCTTAAAGATTTCCATTTTGTCATTAACTCAAGTCCTGAAGCAAAGAGATAACTTTTAATTTAAATATTATAATAATATGTGAGTACTTATATTAATTATTATGTATTTTAATAAAAAAAACAACACAGATGAATAAATTCGAACGCTTTGATGGAGTCTTCGTTTCCCATTTAAAAAAAAAAATATTGCAAAAAAACGCGAGCCTATTTTATATAAAAAAAAATATATGATAAAGTATATTTTTTAAATAATAATTTCATTTTCCAGATATCTCGCTTCTGGAACAAGTTATAAACGCCTTCAGAATATGTACAGAATTTCGAAAAAAACGTTGTCTAAATTAATAAAAGAAACATGTGGAATTATATGGAAAGTGCTAGCNAGTACAGTTATTTCGAAAAAAACGTTGTCTAAATTAATAAAAGAAACATGTGGAATTATATGGAAAGTGCTAGCACCTACAGAAATGGCAGCCCCGAACAAAGAATCATGGAAAAGAATCTCAGAGGGATTTAAAGACAACGCGAATTTCCCACATTGCTTGGGAGCGCTAGACGGCAAACACATTCGAATTCAGTGCCCCCGGAATTCCGGCTCTCTATACTTTAATTATAAAAAGTACAACTCAATCGTTTTATTGGCTTTGGTGGATTCGAATTATTTATTTACTGTGATTGACGTAGGTTCTTACGGCCGTGAAAATGATTCTACCATTTTTCAATCTTCAATTCTAGGCCAGAAGCTAAATAAAGAAGCCCTTGATTTGCCGGAAGAAGAAGAACTGGTATTTGGTGGACCCAAAATGCCATATGTGATTGTAGCTGATGAGGCCTTCGGTATTCATCGAAATTTAATGCGACCGTATCCAGGTCGATGTCTTCCTACGGACAAAAAGATTTTCAACTACAGACTAGCTCGTGCGAGACGTTACGTGGAATGTGTCTTTGGACAAATCACCTCAAAATTTCTCATATTTCATAATACAATAAATCTTCAACAGGACAGTTCAATTCTTGTAATAAAAGCAGCTTGCGTTTTGCACAACTTCATAAAGCGTCGAGCATTAAATGCCACTGACGGGGAAAATGAAGACATATACAATCAACAAAATATGACACCCGTACTTCAAAGGACAAGGAATTCGGGGTTGCAAATTCGAAACTTATTTAAAGATTATAATTTAACACAGTGGGCGCGGTTCCTTGGCAAAATGACTAAGTACATCATTTAATGAAAATGATCTTTCTTATAATTATTGTTGAAACAACGGTTTTGTACCGACGAATGTATATTATTTTGTTATACCTACCATAGACAATAAAAACTAACAATTATAACAACAAAAATTACCTAAATAAATAATATTGTACGCTTACCTTTTTCTTTTTTTTCTTTAGAGGTTAGGTCATCCCACTCTGTGAACATAGCACTTCCCACATCATACCAATACTTTGCTTTTATTTCTCTGTTTCGATACTCGGCCAACTGAACATCGTAAAGGGCAGGTCTCTCTCTCACTTCAAGAATAAACTTTTCAATGTCAAACATTGTACTATTGTTTAAAAAGCTTCTCGAAACGTCCTTGCTTAACGAGAGGCAACGCTGAAATGACGCTGCGTTTGAAAGCGCGCCCGCTGCGCGCTAGTCGCGGCGGGCTAGCGACGATGTAATGACGTTTCGCGCGCTCATTGCCACTCGTCGCATCGCGGCGATAATATCACTGTGTGGAGACGGTTCCATAGAGAGTGTATAGAAATACGTGGCACGCCGATAATATCGCCGCGATTCTCTCGCTCGTGGAGCCAGCGCCTTTGATATGCACGATGGAATTCTATAGATACTATATCGAATCGAATGCCGTGGAATATTCTAGATGAAATAATGTAGGTAACTAATAAATATTAAATAAAAAAGATGTTAATTTTCCAACACTTAATTTTGTATAGAGATACACGTTTTTAATTCTCATGTTCTAGTTTCCAGTAATATCTAGAAATTGCCAAGTAAAATTATTTTTATTTTTCTCTTCTAGATCTCTCTTGCCCCTAGCTGGGTACGCCCTTGTTAGGCGGCAAAGAGAACTTCGACCATTACATGGCAACATAAGCGCAGAAGAGTTTGCTCACGCAGAACAATTAATACAACAGGCTCTTGCTCAAGCAGTCGCGCTCAACGCTGCCCGTGACTCTCATGATGTTGATGCTCCTTTGATTTGTGGCGGTGAACAAATCGTGAATAACGATGACAATTATTTGAAGAGGTTTGCGAAAGGTCTGCAATGCCAGATGAAGTCATCTTGGGTAATATTCGAAGTCTAAACGTCCAACAAGAGACCTTTTCCAAAAAGTTTCTGCGGCTGTAGAAAGTGATTTGCAGGGAGAAGAAAGTTGAAGAAAGCCAATTATTGTTATTTATCACTGGCGGTGCAGGAAGTGGAAAGTCCTTAGTATTGAAATTACTCGTAGAACATATCAAACAGTGTTATGCACCTACAGTCTGTTGACATATTGCTCAAGGCTAAATTTGTTGAGGTGGGATCTTTAACAGGAGTAGCCGCACGTCAAATATTTGGCAAAACATTGCATTGATTGAAAAAGGATATACCACGTACAAAAAAAAATATTGGAGAAAAGCAAGAGAATGAAAGACGTAAATGGCGCCATATAAACTGGTTTATCATAGACGAAATTTCTATGGTATCCAATGAAAATTTGCGAATTATACACCTGCGTTTCCAAGAATACAAAAATAATGACATATTGCTGTTTGGTGACATACTTCAACTTCCACCTGTAAAAGGGCATTGGTGTTTTATTCAACCGCCATGTTTTTCGGGCGAAGTTAATTTATGGCAGCAGTTCTCATTTTGTGAACTTACTATAAATATGCGACAGCGAAATGACATTAATTCATTGACCTCTCGAATAGCTTGTGGATTGGTGAATTAACGACAGCTCAGCTGGAGTTACTTTGTGAGCGACGACACGTGCCTTTGGCAGGAGATTTAGTTGATGGGGTTGCTGTCCGTATATTCCCTACTGTTAGACAAGTTGACACATCTATTTTTTTCGAGATGATTATTATACAGATAAGTCTACTTGTATGGAGATATTTCATGTTTACAATTTCTATTACCGAATGTTTGACTTTTTTATAGTGTTACGCGCCAGAATTAATGTCGGGTACATTAAGTTACTACTAGCGCCATCTAGTATCGAGTAGCAGAACTAGTAGAGTCAAGTCTCTTCTAGACATTTCTTTGCCAGAACATTCTACACTTCTCGATATCTGGTCAGTCGGCAGCAGTTGTTACGAGTACATTTCAGATGTTTCGAGAATAGAAGTTTCTAGAATTAACTGACCTATATAAGGAGCACGTAGTCCGCGACCGAGTCAGTATTGGATTTGCGATACAAGCGAATAGGTCGGAAGCGATCTTCAAGTGCGATTAAAGTGATGAAGTTGTGTTTTATAATTAGTGAGTTTAAAGTTGTAATAAGTGTTTTCAAATTAAAGTGTAATTTTAGTTATTTAATCGGCTGTTTTTATTGTCACGAATCCCAAGCTCGTAACAATAGTAAAAAAGTTGATTTCCAGTGTTGTGTTGTTATTTGGAAAACTAGTTTCTTGTATAAAATTTAAATTAAGATCACTATGTGTTTGATATCCTGATAAATTAATTTTCTATGGCTCAAGTTTATTAATTAAGAGAGAATCAATCCTTTGAGTACGGCATTCGCACTAAAAATTCTACTTAGGTACCATGTGTCCCATCATGGGAGATTTGATTACTGCGGATAATGTCATCTAATGCGGATAAAGTCATCTAATCGGTGGGAATTAAACTTCTAGATATGGAAGGTACACAGTAAATACCTGTTCGCTGTGCTTTTTTTTTATTTCTCCAATGATTGTTTAGTGTGAATCTAGTTATTTGAGACACGGTTAAAATCTGTTTACCACTTCTTCCCGAACCTGAAAGACTTGATCCCCTAGGATCAAAGCTCCCAATCAAGTGTNCCTGAAAGACTTGATCCCCTAGGATCAAAGCTCCCAATCAAGTGTAAACAAGTCTCCCTAATACACTGGGGACATATTTCACATTTGTAAGGTTTTTCACCAGTGTGAACTCGACTATGGGTTTTCAATTGAGAAAATTGACTAAAACTACGCTGACATATTTCACATTTGTAATGTTTTTCACCAGTGTGAATTCGACTATGGCGTTTCAAAATATAAGAATTACCAAAACTACGCTGACATACTTCACATTTGTAAGGTTTTTCACCAGTGTGAATTTGATTAACTTGTTTTGAATGATTCGATCGAACTAAACTACTCCGAGATGTGGTAGTGAACAGATTCGGACATACGGGTTTTAGTTGTCCGGGTTATTGTCGAGTTTGATAGTTCGTTCATCGTTTGCTCGGCTGGAATAGTGTCTTCTACTTTTCTTTTTCTTGAGTTAAGTTTTGGTTTCTTCGTGACGGCCGCCCCTGTGATGACAATAAGTTTGATTAGTAACTTATAATAATATAAGTTTATATGATTCACACTGGAGCCGATCTTTTTAGGGTTCCGTACCTAAAAGGTAAAAAAGGAACCCTTTTTAACCGACTTCAAAAAAAGGAGGAGGTTCTTCGGAACCTTTTTTTTTTTTTTTTATGTATGTTCCCCGATTACTCGAAGATGGCTGGACCGATTTGATTTATTTTTTTTGACGTGACAACGTCTTATAATTCGATGGAGCCGGCTGCACGCACGAAAAAACATGACTCATGCGGCGTTACCTTGCTCTGAGGCGTTCCATTTAAGGCTTGAAGTGCAAGCGAGAGCGCCGAACGAGCGACAAAGAGGCATAATCGGCCTCCGCGTTCGGCAGCGTTCGACATCTGTCTTTTCTTATGACGTTGTCACGTTCAACTATCGTCAGTAAACCGACTTTACAGACAACCGATTTTTTTTTTGTTTGAAAGGTGGTCCCATGATCATCAAGTCAGGATCTGATGATGGGATCCTGGAGAAATGAGAGAACTTTTCAAATTTTATAGGCACACTAGAAGCGATTTCAATTTGGTGAAGATCTGATGAAGAACTTCGGAGATAGGCAACGGAACTCCTCAATAAATGATAGCAAATGGACTGGGATTGCTGAAATCTCATGTCTGTCTATTGTTTTTACCAGTTCATAACATAACATGATGCCGGTACGCTGTAAAGGGGTAAGCACATGTGAACCACAGTGAGAAAAAAAACTTTTTACAAAAAAATACAACCGACTTCCAAATAGTATACTTAAAATAACTTTAATTTCGGAAGTCGGTGTCAAAAAACGAAAAAACAACAAAAAACACCGTCTTCCGACAATAAAGTTATTTTATACTTTGTAGTGTGTTTTATTTGGAAGTCGTTGTTTTTTTTGTAAAAATATTTTTTATTTTCCAGCTGTTATTGGTCTGGATTGTATCTGCACTTGCGGTATTGGTATGTTCCACTCAAAAGTTACCGTTAGCCTACTCTGATCGGAAGAGTGACAATTTTATTTACAATGGCCTTTTCTAAGTAGTCACAGCAACAAAAAACGATAGCGAGACTCCTCCGTGCCCCAGAAAGCACGTTGAGCCGTATTATAAAATTTTCCATGTGTGAATCAAACATTGGTTCAAATTTCCTTTAATAGTCCTCACATTTTGTTGAATGATCATATACTTTTTTCGATTATTCCGGGCCAATCATATTGATTTTATCCAATATAATTAATTTTATGGGGTAGTTCTGAGCAACATTTAGTCTTTGTTTCATTTAAATTGGTGGCCAGGAAAATAAGTTATGTTATTTTTTTATTTTCCTTAGCGTATTGTGTCCCACTGCTGGGCAAAAGCCTCCCCCATATCCTTCCAGACATTCTTTTCTTGCGCTACCTCGAACTAGCCTTTGCGGTGTGCATCCAAATCATCTCGCCACCGCTTTCTGGGCCGGCCTCGGCGACGCCGTCCATCCTCTGGCACCGCGTGGAGACTTTTGCCCAGCGGTCACTATGCATGCGGCTGGTGTGACCCGCCCAGTCCCATGGTAATGTTAAGATTTTAAAATTACATTTCAATGTTTTTTTGACACGTGTTGTTCATTTCTTTGATTGTTGTCATATTCTATAGCAATCGTTTTTCAATTCAGGAGTAGGGCTCTCAGTCCTATGCAACTACGAGTAGGCAGAAGCCAGAAAATGAGACAACAGTCTCGCCAACTCTAAGGTGAGTTTTGTTTGTGCCGTAGTCGGTAGTTAATGTTTATGTATGATTTCCCGCGGCCGTAGTAGAGCGCAATGTGTTAAAGAAATTGCAATTGAATTGAATTGATTTGTATGGGTATTAAATAACGAATGAAGCCGTTCGGATAGCGGTAGCAGGCCATGCAAATATGACACTTAACTCCTGCACTCCTGGTCGCTTCAACTTCGTGCGCTCCGGCGCCCGTGCTGTCTCGATTCGATTTTCCCCGGTATTTTGCCCTCAACATTTATTCTAGGAATAACAATACGGACAGTCAAACCATCAAAAACTATAAAACAGTTTACAGGCTACATGTAGCCACACATACAAAACAAAACTACTCCAAATTTTTTTTTACCCTCAAAATTGAAGCTGAATTAAAATCATCATACCTATATGTATTAGTGATGATGAATTTTAATGTTTTTTTTTGTATGTTTTAGTATGTGTAATTTTAATATTGGGCCCGATATAATTAATTTCGGAAGCCGGTATTAAAATACTAAGACACAATCAAAAACACCGACTTCCGAAATTAAAGTTAATCCATTATTATGTATACTTACTCTGCGTCTCACTGATTCTGTGTTCCTGCTCGGACAGCTCTTGTTCATCTTCTGACTCTATTTTCGTCACCATGACAAGCTGATCATCTTCTAACTGCGATTCAGAGGGCAGTGCTGGTGTATCTTCTACATCTGGATGGCTGATGTCTACGTGTTCTGGGTCAAGCTCTGTAAGTTGACAGTTATGTGATTCAGATTAAAAAAAATAAAAAGAGTGTGTGTACTTATGTACAAGCGTTAGAAGTTATACTTCTTTGGCGTATGGAAAAAAAAAAACTAAAATGCAGTAGTGATTAACGATAAATATTAAAATTGATAATAATAATAATAATAATCATTTATTTGTCCGAATATGGTCATCACATTCTACCGGTGTGGCGTGCAAATGTTTGGTACATACAAAAAATAAAGGAATACATTAAAATTAGGTATTGTTTATTGTAATTGCATATTAAAGTTATAAATATTCAGATGCGTCAGTTAAAATAAATCGTAGAACACAATCAGGTTATCAAGGATGACAAAGTAAGATTTAATGACAATCA
>NDFZ01002613.1:0-19363 GCA_002192655.3 Mamestra configurata
TTTACCTAAATTAACTTTGGTATCTACGTACCCAATAGATATCTAACTCTAACATTTTAACTTTGCGAATAAAAGATATTGACGAAACTCAAATGTACTGGGAATAACAATAGGAATTTTATTCAGCCTTAGGCTTGTTACCATTCCTGTCTTCCAGAAAATTCATTTCGTTGCATTCCCCAACTCCGTAGATATCACTACAGTTCCTAGGTAACATTCCCCAACTCCGTAGATATCACTACAGTTCCTAGGTAACAGCTAAAACATTACCTACATATCTAGAATTCGAACAAATATATTAAATTTAAATCGTCAAATTGGGTTTATTCCATAAATAAATAGAATGGAAGAATTCTAGAATTCTAGATTCTAGATTTCCCCAGACACTCGGCCCAGTCACACAAAAGTTTCTGTAGCTACTAAATCGATTAAAAACTTATAATTTATTCCAGAAAATCGCCCAGAGTATGGACTGAAATAGTCGCTCCATTTAGGTCAAACCTTTTTACTCAAAGAGAACACAATCGCCATTTTGGTACTAATAATATACGTGCCCGTGGAATTCGCCGCTCGCTAGAGGCGCTAGTTTAGCGTGAGGTCTTCAAATGTCAAATTTCACTGTTTATTTTGACGCGAGTTTATTTACTTTTATTTGTTTTGATTTTTGAGAATATTTAACTACTTACCACTTAATTCGGTAGGAGTCCAGTTTGACTCTCCATCTTCAAGACTAAGGCAGTTATCAGTATCACACTGCACTGGACACCGCTCCGGAGTGCGGTGCTGCGGTTTTTACCTTTACACTGTAGAATCTTGATTTGCATACAAAACCGCAGGGTATAACACACTCACACCGCATCTACGTGCGGTTTTTAAGAGTTAACAGTGTAGTTGGGCTCCCACAAATAACTGCGAATTCGCAACGCATCGCGAATATCTGCGAGCTTGCACGTACAAGTTCCTGCGATTGCGGCGTCTTATCGCATCGCATCGCGGTTTTGTGTGGGCGCCCTAAAACCGCAGCACCGCACACCGGTGTCCGGTTAGTAACAGTTAAGCTAGGTCAACAAAAAATAATTTAAAACGACCTTCAAATGGAGACATAACTTTTTGTTTAATACCTGTACATGTGACTCCTGACCTCGCTCAAACAAAACACGAGGCGGAAACTATTCGAGCATCCCCGAAAACTTCACTTGAGCGAAGCCATATAAAGTGTAATAAAACTTATCTTCCATACTTTATTGGCTTACATTTAGTCGTAGGTCGGGTCACTTTTAGAAATCTTCAGGATGATCAATAGACGACAGGACGCTAGTTTCAATTTTCTTATATCCTAAATTTGAGTGAGTTTTCTATTAATTTCAGTTAGTTACATATTATCACACTATCACACTAATATTATAAAGGCGAAAGTTTGTGAGTGTGTGTGTATGTTTGTTACTTCTTCACGCGCAAACGGCTGGACCGATTGAGATGAGATTTGGTATAGAGACTGTTTGAGTCCCGAGAAAGGACATAGAATTTTATCCCATGATTACCTTCCTTTGGGATAATTTTCGACATTAACGCGGGCGGTAGCTAGTCAATATATAAAAGTCTTTCTTTATTGACTGTCTGAGTGAGTGACTGAAAGACAACGTACAGCCGAAACTACTGGTCGTAGAAAGTCGAAGTCGAAGTCGCGGGCAAAAGCTAGTTATTTATAATACCTCACAGGATTGTCACAAAAGAAACGACAACCGAACTTACCTAACGGCGGCCGCCATTTTGTTGTATTTTTTTTTCAAAATTTGTATTATTAATTTATTTATTATATACTTTATTGTACACCTCATTACAAACATAGTAAAAACGTTTAAAAAAACAAGTGTACAATGGCCTTTGGATGGACTGAACGAATGAAGTTAGATTTAGGGCGGTCAGTGTACAAACATCATAAATAATATTAATTAGACATAATGATATAAAATACACACAATACAAAATAATATACTAATAAATATCAAATATATAAATGGGAAAGGAGAAAAAAAATATAGTGAGAGGTAATGCTCCTTCACCAATTTTTAAACGTTGGTAGCGTTTGTGCACGCCTCACATCTATGGGTAATGCATTCCACAAACGAGCAGCTAGAATAGTGAAATTATAGCCTATGCCACTTCAGTCACGCACAATGGTCCAACATCAGGACTAAGTGCGGAAACCATACCCCAATAGATAAATAGATGCCACTTCAGCACTTACAACGAATCTAATATTACCTCATTAGAGAACATCTATCTACTCGTTTAGACCACAGGGCGCGCAAAAGACATGCAAACATTAAACATATACACTCTCAAAAAAAATACGCCTCCGCTGTCCATCCGTCAGTCAGCGGGCGGTATCTCAAGAATCGTAATATATACGCAGTTAAAATTTTCCCAGAGTGTGTGTTTCTATTGCCGCTATAACAACAAATATAAAAAAAATTAAGGGGCCACCCATACCAGAAACCTGTTTTTTTTTCGGTTTATGGTACGGAACCCTNATACGCCTCCGCTGTCCATCCGTCAGTCAGCGGTCGGTATCTCAAGAATCGTAATATATACGCAGTTGAAATTTTCCCAGAAAGTGTGTTTCTATTGCCTCTATAACAAAAAATATAAAAAAAATTAAGGGGGCACACATACCAGAAACCTGTTTTTTTTCGGTTTATGGTACGGAACCCTTCGTGTGAGAGTCCTACTCGCACTTGGCCAGTTTTTACGACTTCCTCTATGTTACTTTACCGAGCTACAATCCTATTCTCACCTGACCGGAGTGGAGTTAAATATTTCGTACGGATGCTTAAATCATATTTCCATTTCCACCCAGTCGGACTAAAATGTGAGGAAGGTTGCGTCTCGCATGATTTAGTGGGTATGGAATGAATAGAGGATTCTTTTTGGACTTGATATAGAGTCGTAGTGGTGGAAGTCGTACCTAGGTAAGATATTTTAAGATAAAAATAATTGGTATAATATGTGTGATGAAAGTGTAAGCACTATCCATCGTTAGTTATTATTATTTATTTATTTCCCACCTTACAATTATCTTAACAGGTTTATCACCTAATGCGATAATGTACACAACTTTTATAACAAAGTTGTCTTGTAGACAAGCTTTCGCTATTGGGACAACTGTCATATCTTTCGAGTGACCAACTTCTGCCTCAATATTCGTATTCAATCTCGCTACGACGAATAAATGTCGTTCTAATACAAACACGTTAGAATATGCAATTGTCGCGTTCATTTGTACGATAAACCCGGTCGCGTCTTCGCGCCGACAGAGGGCGTTTTTCGGTTTTGCTGAACAAATTAACGCGACCATCGCGTATTCCGCGTTAATCGATTTTTATGAGGGCGACGCCTTAGAGAGTTTGATTTACCATCATCATGATCATCATCATTATATCAGCTGAAAGACGTCCACTGCTGGACCATATAGGCCTGCCTCAAGAGGGCGGAGGGGTTGCCACAATCGCCATACAATGTACAGAGAATGCTGCTGCCCATTCTCTGGTGAGTCCTTTAGTCGACACACGCGAAGAGATGGGATGGTGCTATCCTTTCAAAGTCAAAGCATTTATTTCAAATAAACCATTATCAGGTACATTGAATTGTGGAAGTCAGTCCGTCAAAAATCGGCTATCCTTTTACGTCTCGACACCATACAGAACCCCAAAACTGCTATTTAAAATGGCAAAAGTGCTGCCAACAAAAGCTAAGAAAATGTCATTTAATTAAATCAGTACGAATTCTGTTTACAAGTCTTCAACAAAAATAGAAAATCCTTCTGAATACAACCAAAATCGAACTGTAATGGCTTCCAATTCGATTCAGCAGAATCAATCAGATTGCACATTAACAAATCGGAATGAAACACGGATGCTGAGCTTCGATGTTATTGAGTAAATATTCCCCACGTAATAGAAATTGACGTAATGAAGTAAATAGACGTCTATTGACGTTTATGTAGGTGTTATAGTCAAACACCGAAGCGGCGGCGATCCAAGGTTTGACAGTCAAACCTCAGGTCTGACATAACGCCTTAGTCAAAGTCCATAAAGGTAGCGCTTTTCTACCTTTGACTNACATCCTCAAAAAAAAAGACTACTTATTTATTCCTGGGCCTGCGGACGGCGAGCGTTGGGTGGCTCGCTTTCCGATCACAACCAGGCCCGGGTCGATGCGCGTTTTGTTCCACGCGCGCCTCAAAGAGATGACAGCATAGCTAGGGTAGGTTTAAAAGAACCTAACATGAATGGCGTGACGGGAGGTATCGTTATCGTTTACTCATTTCTACAAAACAAACCCTACGATGAGACGGAAAAATTTCTAATAGCATGAATAAAACCATACAGCAAAATCACAGAGTTCATGCAGCCCCGGAAAAACGATTTAATTGTCTTGTTTACCGCATTACCACAACGAAATTAATCAGAATAGAACAGCGGAGTAAGAATTTTGTAGTGGTTTTTTTTTGTTTGGAAGTCAGTTGTATCTTTATATCAAAAAGTTTTTTATTTTTCACTTTTTAGTGGCTAACCTAACCAGACAACATCACTGGAGAGTCACAGGAAAGCAAAACACGCAATTTCGTTTACTTGGATGATATGTTTTCTATTTTCTCCAGTTATTTTGATTTGAAAACCAAACTATCAATAGAAATTTCAACATCTTTGTTCACATGAAAAAAGAATGTTTCAAATCGGTCCATAAATAACGGAGTTATGAGGTAAAACACATAAAAAATACAACCTCCTCCTTTTTTGAAGTCGGTTTAAAATTGAAATCAAATAATCAAATAAAAAAAAAAGAAATGTGTTTTTTATCTTAAATCTATACAATTAAGTTGCCGGGGCTTCCCAGAAAGTAATCCGAAGATACTTGTGATGGGATAAACCTCGCTCTTCCTTGATTAATTAACAATTGTTTGGTTGTGCTAATTAGGTATAAGTTACACAAACAAATAAAGACAGTAAAAAGTCAAAAACCTATCAAATTCGGTGACTTTGTTGTATTAACATCTGGTCGACATTCCCAGTGGTGCGAACATAAATCCCGCCCCTCAAAGATAGTTCGGATATCTGTCACAATTGCTCAAGGTCTGTAAATGTCTGACCAACCACCTCACCCTAAACCCCAGGTCAAAGGAGATCCATGAGAGTTTCCACATAAAATTATCAAGGATAACCCTTGCTTTTGACGTAGTTAATCCATTAGTCATACATTACGACACCCTCGGGTAACATATAGGGCCTGTTCAGGGGAAAATATAAACAATTAATTTCACAGGTACTGAAAATGATGTAAACTTTTCATGTGGGCGGAACCAGGGCCAAGTATTATTTTTATATCATCTGGGACCATCACAGTGTGAACTTTTAAGAAGGAACAGTTATCAAGAAAGGTTTGAGTATGAATGGCCTGCGCAGACTGGCGGACGGGGCGGCAGACGATATTTAATTTTTCAATTGAATTTAATAATTATCTAATCGAAATAAGGTATATATTTCACTGCTCGGTGATCGGCCTCGGAGCATCGCAGCACAGTTTTCGGCCGATCACAGAGCATTGAAATAACCAAAACCCATTAACTGGGTAACACCGTAGCACGGTACTTCTTGCCAAGACTGGTGTCAGATTTACNCAGGGCATTGAAATAACCAAAACCCATTAACTGGGTAACACCGTAGCACGGTACTTCTTGCCAAGACTGGTGTCAGATTTACTGGCTTCTGACAATCCATAACGACTGCCACAGATTTACAAATGACAGTCGGGACCAACGGCTTAACGTGCTTTCCGAGGCACGAAGGAAACTCGGCATGTTAAGATGGTCACCCATCCACAGACCAACCTTGGCAAGTGTTGCTTAACCTTGAAGATCGACCCGTTATTCTTTAGCCACGAGCTCCTCCGAGATAAAGGTAAGAGAGACTGACAGCCGAATATAGTTGAGATATAAGGCAAGGCAGATTAATTGAGTTGATGTGACCGAACTAGAGTGAACAGGCTTCTTCTGGGTAAGCTCGCTCCATCGTCGACTTTGTCTCTGTCATCTATGACCTAGACTAGAGTCAAGAGCAAACCCATATTAAATAAAAAAAAAGACTAAAACTCTCCTCGTTTCTTGTTCAAAAACTTAGTCAAAGAACTGTATTAAACAAGTTAGCGAGCTAAGTGGCTAATGGTGTCGCGTGCAATATCTGCNACTAAAACTCTCCTCGTTTCTTGTTCAAAATTTTGTCAAAGAACTGTATTAAACAAGTTAGCGAGCTAAGTGGCTAATGGTGTCGCGTGCAATATCTGCTGGAGTCGGCTTCCTCCTACGCCAGATCTAGTTAGGAAGTCCATTTCCTATTCAGCTGTTTCCTTCCAAACAACGATACTGAGTTTTAAAGTCGAATCGTTGGAAATGAACCGGAGGTTAGTTTTTAGAGTTCTGTAAACTTAGTGAACAAGTTTAAGTCATATTTATCTGGTTATAGAAAGTCTGAATTTCAAAGTCAGAACGTTTATTTCAATAAGAACATTAAAAGGCACATTTACAGTTAAAATAATATATTAGACTAAATTTTACACGCGACTTCGTACGCGCATATCTCATTTTCCCGTAGGAATTTTGGGACGAACTATACACCTAAACCTTCCTCATAAATAACCCCATCCATTGGAGAAACCCGCATGAAAATCCGATCAGTAGTTTTTGAGTTTATCGCGAACAGACAGACAGACAGACGCGGCGAGAGACTTTGTTTTAATAATGATGTTGTAGTGATTAAAATAAAGTAACTCTAGTGTCCATCCGCAAATGAAAAATGATTCTTATGGAGAAGAACGGACAAGAAACTCCCATAGTTACTCTTTTCTGGTAAAAGTTTTACGGTTTTCATGAATTAATATACGTAATTTATACTAATATAATATAATTTATATAATATAGAATAAAGCTGAAGAGTTTTTTGGTTTGAACGCGCTATCTCTGAAACTACCAGTCGGATTTGGAAAATTCTTTGTGTAAATATATGATAGCCACATTCACAGGGAACGGGAAAAACGGGATATGCGCGTACAAAGTCGCAGGCAAAAGCTAGCTTAATATATGAAGCACTAACATGGCTGCCTTAGTCAGATTTCAACCAGATTTCACTAAACCTAGATATAGGTAACCTAAATTGACAGTTAGAAGTTAGGCGTGTGTCGCTCCAAGTTTACGAACCGTCTCGGTTTATCTCATCTGCCTTACTTTAATAGTTTTGCCTTCACTTAGGCGCGTGTAGTGCTTAATTAATTTATAGATTACTAGCTGCGCCCCGCGGTGTTACCCGCGCAGCTAGTATATATATAAAAAGTAGCATATGTGTTAATCCAGGGTGTCAGCTTCCTGTATACCAAATTTTATCAAAATTGGTCCAGCTGTTTGCGTGTGAAGAAGTAACAAACATACACACACACTCACAAACTTTCGCCTTTATAATATTAGTGTGACTAGCTGATGCCTGCAACTTCGTCCGCGTTGGTGTCTGCTTCAAAGAACAAAGTCTTTCCTTAAAGTTTTTGCTCACATTTCCCCCGTAGCATTTCACAATAATTAAACCAAAGAAAACAACAAAATAACGGAGCGAAAATAAAATAAAGTTAGAGGTAGTCAATGCAGTGATACGGAACGCAAACAAAGAGTGACAGATACGACAGTGACAGTGACATTTGACATTGATGATAAACAATACGGTACACAATCAAACAAACGAGAAATATAAGTGTGCTTGGCACTGACTACCTACTGAAAACAAAAATGAGAAATTTTCTACTACCTGGACCACCTATACAGTAGTGAAAGTTTATAAGTATATAAATTTATAAGTAAGTACCTATAATAAATAAAAGATTTATGTTTTATGATTCATGCTTCCTTAAAAAATCATCATTCATCAAAATTAAGGGAATTTAGAGACGTTTTTGAAAAAAGGAGCTCGTGACTAAATAATAAAATCCGCATGGGTCGATCTTCAAAGTTAAGCAACGCTTGCCAAGGTTGGTCCGTGGATGGGTGACCGTCTTAACATACCGATTCTCTTCCGTGCAAGCACGTTAAGCCGTTGGTCCCGGCTGTCATTTGTAGATCTTTGGATTATAGATTATATCATTAGCCAGTAAATCTGACTTCAGTCTTGCAAAAAACTGCCGTGTTACCCAGTTAATGGGTTGTGGAGGTCTGGTAGGTAGCCGCTCCACGTAAAATACTGGTATTCAGCTGAATCGGGTTTTACTGGAAGCCGACCAATATAATTGGGAAAAGACTAGGCAGATGATGACAGGTGTTTTTGAAACTTGCGACTGCAATTCGATTGAGCAAGTTCCTTAAGACATAAGACATTTATTTATTTGTAGTAACATGAGTATACATACAAATGGGAATGCAGGTTGTTCATAAACAAAAAAGATCCGTCATGTTCGGCCTTTGTGGCATACAAATATATATAATATAATATATCTTGGGACAACTTACACACGGTCACTAGGCAGCCTGTGCTATGGCAACCAGACAACTGATAAACATACTTATATATTTCTAAATACATACATATTATAGACAAATTACACCCAGACACAGAACAAATGATCATGCTCATCACACAAAGATTTGTCCTGGGTAGGAATCGAACCCACGACCTCCGGTTTAGCAGTCAGGGTCACTAACCACTCGACCAACAGGCCAGTCAAATATATCGTTAAGAACAGTAATTAATTGGTATTAAAAAAAAAAACATAGAAATACGGTTATTGCTTATCTGTTTGCATTACGACAATAACCAACCCAGAATGTTAATTTGCTCACCTAAAAATTTACTTAACGTCATTAAATACGATCAATTTACGATTTAAAATCTTAATCTTTGAAATACAATTTCAATTTCATGACTAGGTAATATTTTTTTAATTTTTATTTATTCTTCAACAAATTTACATTTGTGTCGAACAGTGGTTTTAACAATAGATGTAATACAACAATTAAATAATCATCATAAATTATATCTCCTTGTTCCCTTCACAAGTTCCCATTACGTACAATCCCAGTACAGTCACAGACAGTTACTCAGTACGAGCAATAGGACGTAGTTAGAAAGTTCATTTCCCATTGAGAAACGCTTCCTTTGTCGCACAAATGCTTGAGACTTGTTCGTGAAAAGGTCAGCAACGAGGGTAGTTATTACGATTTAAATGCTTAGGGGGAGCTCTGTAGCTTGTGCGGAATAGGGGGAGTAATGGGGTACGGGGTAATAGGGGTATCTGTAGAGGAGGGAATGTTTTTGATTGGTCTGTATTGGCTTTAAACATGTGACTTAATTGAAATGTGAATAGGTAGGTATTTAGAGGGATGCGGTACAGAGAGTAAAGTCCCGCATACCTCCACTGAAATGGGAGGATCCTCCGACTAGACGGTTGTTGTGTCTGGTGAGCAACTGCCCGATAGTTGATATTCGGACTGTTGTATGTGTTCAAATCGCACGGAGAACTTTGCTTGCGCGATGCAGGATTTCGCTGTTAGTTCGTCGTAGATGGCGTTGCGGTTCTTTTTGGTTGCCGTACAAATTTTGTTTCTTTGTTTTTCATGTGGCGGCATTGGTGCCGCTACAGGTACACGATCTTGCTTTTATGTCTGAGGTCTGTCTTTTGAAGGTTTATAAATTGTAGGTTCTCAAGTTGTAGAGACTTCCGAACTGAAATATTTTTTAATGTTTTAAAAGCATGATAAAATTAAAATAACTTGATCATGCTTGAGATTCGCGGTTTGTACTGTACCTACTTATATGCAAAGTAAACCCGGTTTTGACGTTGTTACGCTTTTTTACCAATTTTGGAAATAGTCATCAACGTCGGTCTCTTTTATTATTTAGACAGACTAGCACTTCGCCCGCGACTTCGTACGCGCTTATCCCGTTGTTTCCCGTTCCCGTATAGCCTATAGCCTTCCTCATGAATGTGGCTATCCTATATAATAATATGTTTTCAAATCCGACTGTTAGTTCCAGAGATTAGCGCGTTCAAACAAACAAACTCTTCAGCTTTAATATTATTGGTCCTTGAACAAAACAGGATACTTCTTATCTCAACAGCAAGTAAGATAATTTCCGACTTTCGACCGCAAAGCTATGGCTGAAGCTAGTAACACATAAATTCCGTTACGACTTTCATTTGTTTTAATCTATACTTAATAATTTATAAATGCGAAAGTTTGGACGGATGTAAGGATGTTTGTTACTCAATCAAGTCAGAACGGCTGCACGAATCTTGATGAAATTTGGCATAGAGGTAGATTATATATATCTGGAATAATATTTAGGATACTTTTTATCCCGAGAGTTCGCTGTTCGACATTAACGCGGGCGGAGCCGCCAGCGACAGCTAGTTATATATAAATACCAATGTTAAAACTAATATTACAAATTCGAAAGTGAGTTTGTTAAGCCAGAGCCACACGGTGTTTTATGCACAAATCAAAGATTATTTGCCACAATCGTNTATATATCTGGAATAATATTTAGGATACTTTTTATCCCGAGAGTTCACTGTTCGACATTAACGCGGGCGGAGCCGCCAGCGACAGCTAGTTATATATAAATACCAATGTTAAAACTAATATTACAAATTCGAAAGAGAGTTTGTTAAGCCAGAGCCACACGGTGTTTTATGCACAAATCAAAGATTATTTGCCACAATCGTTAGCGACGCGTCCACACGGTTATTTGTAAAAGGAGTTTGAAGTTTGCGGCAAGTGCCAAACTTTTGGCTCCGGCATTACACTTTCACGTCTAAACCGCCAAACAGATTTTATTTAATATTACCACAGAGCTACATATCTCTGGTGATGTTAAATAACGCCTAAGCGTAGCGTATAAGTAATCCTGCATNACTCCGGCATTACACTTTCACGCCTAAACCGCCAAACAGATTTTATTTAATATGGTAATATTAAATAAAATCTGTTTGGCGGTTTACAGAGCTACATATCTCTGGTGATGTTAAATAACGCCTAAGCGTAGCGTATAAGTAATCCTGCATCGCGCAAGCAAAGTTCTCCGTGCAGATCGCACGGAGAACTTTGACGAGAGCGAACGTTATCTACGGTACGGGAACTAAACTACTGCGTTGTAATAAATATTGTAGTTAAAACAAGGATACTTTGCCTATTAAAATTGTAAATCATGCTATCGACATCTCTTTCCACCAGATAGAACAAAGGATCTATTCGCGTGGGTGTACAATGTAAAGTTTTCAATTAGCATTGTCCTATTTAATGTGGGAACCTCTGACTTCATTGTTTTAGAGTCATTGGATAATTTATGATACTTAGGTATTTACTTCTTTGAATGATAGAGCGAGATTATGTCGTAAAAATCTGACTGAAATAATTGTAGTTGCATCAATGTGGCCACAACAATCACAACAAAAAGAACCGCAGCGCCATCTATCTCGCCAGCTGAAAACTACCGCAACGCCATCTATCTCGCCAGCTGCGAACTAACTCAACGAAATCCTGCATCGCGCAAGCAAAGTTCTCCGTGCTATTTGAACACATACAACAGTCCGACTAACGACAACAGTCAACTATCGGGCAGTTACCCACCAGACACAGCAACCGTGTGGTCGGAGGATCCTCCCTTTTCAATGGAGGTTTGCGGGTCTTTACACCCTGTTCCGCATACCCTCTATATTATAATGAAAATGTAGCTTTAATTCTGGACCATTTATAATTTAACAAATTTATTAATAGTCTTTAAAAAAAGCCATTGTCTTGTGCCATAGTCTTAAAACCGAACGGTGTCTATGTCCATGGAAAGATACTAAAACTAAGCAAGTTACGTCGAATCGTACAAAAAACAATTTAGGGCTGTTTTTCAACAACCAGATAAATTTTACCTGAGGAATAATACGGCGGTTTAAGGTTTTGTATAAAAACATGTCTAACAGCCATATTTATTCTTAACTTAAATAATATCTGACTGTTAAAATCAGCCCTTAGTACCTATCACTGCCAGTTACAAAGTTCTAAGCCTGAAAACATGTAACCGCAGCTTCCAAATTTTCCAACAGCAACTCAGGTGTGAATTAAACCCATATAACATAGTAGGTATCTACGTACCTCTAACTACGAGGCAATTAGTACACAGCCAACGATCCTGGCGGCTGTAAGCAAATTCCCGTAATAATAAGCTTAAGGGAACAAATTGGAGTTGCCAGAACCTCTTCATCATCAGCCCGGTCCTATATGATCCTTGTTTAACGAAGGAATTCAATTTGAATTATGGACGGTTTAAATAATAGTGCGGCTTATACTCGTATGAATTGGGCTCATGAATTTGTGGAGCGATTTTCGTGAATAAGTTTTTGAATAATTGGAAGAAAGCTCAGCTATACTATGGGTACATTTTATTTGATACAATAGTGGCACTTTATGGGCCTTTCTGTTTCAAATTTAGAATGACGGTCGTATTGTCTAACTTATTAATAAATTTTTTTGAACTTGTATTCGGATAATTTACAGATAAATAATACTATTGAAGCCTGATTTTTCAATAGTCAGTTAAGTAACTTTTGACCAGTTTTTGTAGGCACGGGAAATATGTCAAACGGCCCTTTTTTATTGTTCAGTTAAAAGTTATCTCAACCATTGAAAAATCAGCCCTTATTAAATATTATCCTATAAGTACTAAAGCTAACATAAAAATAAATTATGTACAAGCAGGTTAAAAGGGGAAAAAGGAAGAACTCGTTGGGCATCGAAAAATTCGTCCGCATCGCTGTCAGTGCGAAAAGTACCCAAAACACTGGCACCATATTGCCACATTGCGTGGGAATTCTTATTCTCTGAACGTGAACAGTCTTCGACTATCTGTTTGAAAGAAAAGTTTCCAGCAAAGCAAATATTCCTCCAAAAAAAAAACGTGTGCGACTCGGGACGCCCGACAGAAGTGATAACTTAAACTAATCTAAGTTGAACTATTTAATATGGGAAGCGTCTGTCCGAAATACAACTGGCGCTGTGGGTTAGAGTGAGAGAGGAAGAGCCTGCCTACCACTGCCGTATGCATGAGAGAAAGGGAAGCCAGACAGACTGGCGCCGTAACGCGTTACGTTACTAAGCGGTTTACCATAAGAAGTTATCACTTCAAAATATTCAGATGAAATAAATTAAAATTGTACCTTAGTTTAAATTTCTCGTAAAGTAACATCATCACTGTATTTCAGTTAATTCCCTATTAACATAATCTCTTCGTTGTTTCAGGATGGTGACGTCATAGAGCTCTGCCAAGTCAGTGACGTCAGATCCGGCGGCGTGCCGAAGGTAACGTTGTTAATGTTATGATTACTTTAAGTGCAAGATTATGTTGGAGACTGTTTGTTAGAAGATGAGCTGAATTTTGATCAGGCTTAAGCAGAAGGCACCTCCTAGAAAAATAAACAGTATTTTTTTTTGTAAATTTATCTGCCAGGTATGTGCCAGAATATAATTAGGGACGGTGAAATGACCTTATATATTTTTAAGTTAAATTTGGCTTGATGGATCTTTGTATCATTAATTTAAGTAGCATATTGAGCTTCGATTTTTGAAGGGCTACTTAACCCAAAAAATGAAATAAATCGTGTCTCTGATTGATACCAATTGCCTGAAATAAACTAGAAAGAAAATAACCCTGTATGTCCCCGGATATTGAGTTAAATTCCACAAACAATGTAGATGAAACCATTAACCCGGAGATAGATGATAAAACAATACATTCGAGCCCATTTTATTCTACAAAAACACAGTGTAACCTGAGCCTAAACGCCTGGAAAAGCTGTAGTTTTATTTTAACAAACATTGTAGGTAAATGTTATTGGAGCGTGTCCGTCTGACGTCATTGGTCAAAAGGCTGTGTTTTAGTTGACCGAGGGCGTTTTGTCGATGTAATGAGGCGGAAATGGAACCAAAATAACTGAACGATCCCCTGGGGAGAAGACTTTTGGGGGAGTGATTCATTTGGAGCACTGTGCAGGAAATAGAAGATATTTCAGCAACGGTAGAGACTATGGTGAAAAGAGGTTTTTGATTACCAGTGGCAGGCTTTATTAAATTCTAGTTCTGACTCGTCCGCACCGACACGTCGTGACAGAGGCAGATAAAACGAACTGCAATAAGACAAAACAAAACGTTCTTGTTGTGACGCACCTCAGGAAAACAAAGTCTTTCTTAAGGTGGCGCCAGGGTAGCCCGCGAAATTAAAATTTTCTTATGTTTTTTGCAATTTGCAAGTTTGTGTCAGGCTGTATGTTGAACAAAATATGATTCGCGACCGTAGCACGTATTTATTTTTAAAATTATAATCATTAAAATCATCAATACAACCCTCTTAGTTCATTTAACTCGATTGAAAGGTTATTTCATAAAAAAGTCAGTCATTCAGATTTTAATTATTATAACTCAGTAAAGCCATATTTGTTACGGTCGCCAATCGTTTTTTTATCAACATACAACCTGACACTGACCTGTAATATGCAAAAAACGTATGAAAATTTGAATTTCGCGCGCTATCCTGGCAGTATGACTGGCCTGTTGGTCGAGTGGTTAGTGACCCTGACTGCTAAACTGGAGGTCGTGGGTTCGATTCCCACGCAGGACAAATCTTTGTGTGATGAGCATGATCATTTGTTCTGTGTCTGGGTGTAATTTGTCTATAATATGTATGTATTTAGAAATATATAAGTATGTTTATCAGTTGTCTGGTTGCCATAGCACAGGCTCTGCCTAGTTTGGGATCAGATGACCGTGTGTGAGTTGTCCCAAGATATATATAGATATAGATATATATATATATAATTATATATATATATAGTTTCACAGGCTCGTTTGTGTGCTTAAGTTAAGTTTCATTTTTGTTCACAGGACTCCAAACTTAGTATGAACCTGGTAAACAAACATGGCGAAAACCTAGAAGAGAAGTCCTTGACGATCTGCAGCGGCACAGACTACATCAACATCAACTACCAGCATGTGGTGTGTCCTGACGCTGCTACTGCCAAGGTCAGTTTGAACCGGATCACACCAGTTTCATCTAGATTTAACCGGATATTTGCTGACTCTTTAGGGTCATTTTAAAGCTGAACACATACGCAGTTTTATTTTGTTCATTAAAGGATTGAAAACAAGCATCGCAATAACAAGGCCTTTTAAAAATCATCAACACTGGCCTACATCTGCCCACAATTGCACTCTAGCCTCACTGAAAGACACAACTCACTTCGAGGCATCAGCGTTGCTTTTCACAAGGCAGACTTGAAATGACGTCACCAATTTATTGACAGTTTAAAAATTAATCGATGTATTTCCAAAAAGGTATGGTTGCAAGGACTCAGGAGGATCACCCACAATGTCAAAGCGAACAACGTGTGTCCAATGACATGTCTAAAGAAGCAGTAAGTTTATAGCAAAGGCTTACGAGGCATGGCTTCAATAGACTTGGATTCACGGCGATTTAATTATAATTATTAATGTTGTGGTATCAGTGTTGGTGACTATTTTAGAAATGCTACTTTATTTTCACTGCCTCGGATTGAGAATAACCCTTTAATGCACTTTACGCCTCAACTTGAGTTGAGTCACTAGTACCTAAAATGTAAAAAGTAATTACTATTTTCGAGGCACGGAAAATGAAGCAGTGACAGATGCTTTAAAGCAAGTTGGCTTGAATATTAAACTACTTTGTTGCATTGCAGTAACATACAGTTACTAAGCGCTGTCATAAAGCTTACATCCTCGACAGTTAAAGCGCTTTAAGCTGAATTGTATAATTACCTCTTTTGTGGACAGGGCACAGAGGCAAGTAATGCATTGGATTGAATTTTGAAGGGGTTTTTAAATTTTTGACTTGCTTTGAGGTTTCCTTAAATATTATGTTGTGATTATTATTTTCGTGTCGATGTGAATGACTTGTAAACTTTCTAAGGTAACTTCTAATGCATAAAAACAATTCTATAAATCATTAAATAATAATATTTTTAGGTGTCGAACTTGACTATATTTTAGTGTCTTTCGAGTTTGTTTTATTTTTGAACAAACTAATTTGGTTTCAATCTTCATTACTGGATTGCTAAAGTATTGTATTTTTGATGTGGATTAGACTAATAAATTCTTTAGTTAATTAATTCTCCTTCATTTAGGAGTAAATTATGAAGAATGCTTTCAAAGAAATCTTGTTAACTGTCGCTTAAAGTGATGGATACGTCTTAAATGTTTTGAAAGACCACTGCCCGTAATACTTGTAGGAATGAAGAAAGTACTTTTAATTCCATTTAGTCTATACAATTATTCACCAGCAGCTTCGTAGCCGAAAGTTTCATATGCAAAGACATCCTTTTAGAGCACTTAAAATGCTTTTAAAAAAAGCAAAGTTCTCATGACAAACTCAGACGTACTACATACTCGTGCTTATTAGGTGGGTACTTAAAACAGTTTGGAAGTTCAAACTTATTAGTCCAGTACTATATTAATACAGTCTAGCGGACTCGTGAAAGTTCCTATTACCGAAAAAGAATTTTGACCTGCTACCTTAGCAGTCGCCAGTGGATCAGTTAAAAGTTTAATACAAGCCGGCAAAAAACCGACTGGGTTTTAATTCCGGATACGCCCCGAAAGCGAAGCCATGGGCCAAGAGCTAGTCAATTATTAAGATTAAAGACACTCTGAGAGCGCTTACGCCCTACGTCAGATCCGAACCCAATCATTATCCGTAAAAATACGGTCCGGCGAAGTCGTAGAACAATTTGTATGGTAGCTTACGCACTACATCCGATTTCCGTCATCCAATTTCTCTCCGTCATCCGAGAATATCCATTTCGGATAAGATTTGGTATTCGATAGTAATTGTAAAATTTGCTGTCGTATTGACGTAACACTGCGTGGTGATTGTAAAAAGCTCCTTTAAAACATCGGTCCAGCAAGAGAGGGTGCACCCAGACTTTTTACTTCTGCGTCTCCGTACGTACAATAGAAGACGCCTATTGAAAGAGCTCATGATCAGCGACGTGAACCAAAGAGTAATATAATATAGTGACGTAAACGCTCTGTAGCGGCTCCGCGTAAAATGACGTCTGATTCACGGATTTGGATCGGAGGTAGTGCGTAAGCAATATCCGAATTCGGTCCGAGTTTTCTCGGACAGTATTTTGACGGATTCTGATCGGATTCGGATCGGACGTATTGCGCAACCGCTCTAACAAGTTAATCTATCCTAATCTCTGGAACTACCTGTTGGATTTGGAAAATTATTTTTGCAAATGATAGCCACATTCATGGGAAAGGCTATTAACGGAAAATTCCTACAGGAACGGGAAAAAACGGGATTTGCGCGTACGAAGTCGCGGGCAAAAGCTAGTCAGTTTATAAAAAGAAACCCTTGGAAAGTCCACAAGTCGTTCTGCACGAGGTTCTGCATGCTCATTCGTTCATTCGCTTTCTTTGTCAAAGGCATGGAAAGAGGCTATCCGGGAGATATTCCACAACAACAAAATTAGCAACACCTGCCCCAGGACGAACCTCATGAAACAGTACGTAGTTATAATCATTTGCTTTTTACTAATTTATTTTAAGTTAATCGGTGTTTTTTGGTGTGTATTTTGATGTATTTTTTGTCTGTGGTTACGTGGGTTTGACCGTTACCGTCTACAGTTTTACTGTTAAAAAAAAGATGCAGAGCTTTTGTATTTCGAACACTGATCAAAAAATGTTTGCAACTTCAGTTAATCATGGGGTCAAGCCCCGCCAAGACGATCCTTACACTTCTTTGTATTATTCATCTGAACATTATTAGGTTTTATTTAATCCGACTGTGGTTTTATTGCAAGATTTTTTAATCAATGTTGATTTGGATTCTAAAAACTTATTAACGCTTAGCTTACGCCTTTGGCATTGCTGAGATGTAACATTGTGTCATAGCAGATAGTATAAGTGTCATCGCAAAATCCAGTAACATACCTAAATTACTTGATTGTAACCAAGGCTCTTTGCACATGGACAAGCCAGTACGACCACAAATCCTAGCCTCCACTATTCATAGACCTATTAATTAGATGCAGTGAACTGTAGCCGGCCTAACGTGTGTGTTAGCAAACAGACCGGACTGTTTGACTAATGAAGTCCACATCTTGTGGTTAGCCCTTTGAGTTTGTGTGACTTGTGTGCGAGCCTTGTTAACTTCGGAGTGATAAGAATAGTTTTACTCCTTGACTTACATATGTGGACTGGGTAACTAGGTATGTAATATATTGTGGTATTCAGCTGCAATGTTTAATCTGGAAGACGACCCCAACATAGTTGAGAAAGGGATAGGAAGATGCACATACAGGGCGACAATTCGATTAGTTACAGTCGATTAGCCTTCTTTTTGGTTTAAGCCACATTCGCCCCAATTTTCGCCCTACTTTCGGAGAATTAATAAAAAATCCTTATCGATTAGGACGAATGCGGAACAAATCTTCCGTTAACGTCTTCTCTAAGAGAGATATCCACGCGAAAAGGCAGGAATTAATGTTGTGTAATGTAATAAGAAGATTAAAGTTAGTTAAATGTCGGTTGAATACACCATAGACTGACATTTTACGTTGGCGGAGCTCTGCCCAGTAGCAATAGCTGAAGTACCTAAATAAATAGTGTAAGTTCCATCAATATTTCACAACACGTGCTTGTGCACGTGGCTAGTTTTATTATAATGGAAATTTAATATTTTTATTAACAGACCCTCGGTAGCTCTTGGTAGCTCGAGCAATTTTAATGATGTAAACATTGTTTGTAGTAGGATATTTTACATTTACAAATCTTGTTTTTGTCGTGAATCAGAAAAAGTTTATTTTGTTTTTATTATTTATTTAACAGTTTATGTACACATTTAACGAGTAAATAAGAAGAAGGGAACAGAAAAATAGGTACAAAGGTGATGCTTATTTCTAAAGAAATCTCNGTTTATGTACACATTTAACGAGTAAATAAGAAGAAGGGAACAGAAAAATAGGTACAAAGGTGATGCTTATTTCCAAAGAAATCTCTTCCAGCATACCTGCGAAAGGAGAGTCGAATAAAAGAGATGTAGACATCGTGTGTAAAAGTTATGCCAACATAAAAAGACAAAAAAAAACTTTAAATATAACATAGGTACAATACATAAATATGACTAAAATAAATATCAAACTAATACATACTACCTAAATAATAATATATACTTAATTATAAAATAAAGATTCAGCTCTTGGACATTCTCACCGCGCCAAGAATAGGGTTAAAGACTCATTGAAAGTA
>NDFZ01002614.1:0-10116 GCA_002192655.3 Mamestra configurata
GCAGCTGCATGAAGGGCCTTGTTGGCAGTGGATAAATGTTCAGTAACAAATATAGGAAACTTAAGTCCGGAGAATCCAAGGTGCGCACTATTTATCTTATTGGTCGGGTTGGATTTATTGTAATTACTAGAAGCTGCAAGAAATTTGTCCCGGCCTTGCGGAGAAGTGAGCTGAACTACCACTGATCGTGGGCGGTTTGTATTGGGATTGAGTTTAGCTACCCTGGTGCTTGTTATGTTTAACCTACTTACAAAATAAATATCATTTATCCCATCTCTTCCCATGTGTGTCGTAAGAAGCGACTAGAAGACTCACCAGAGAATGGGCAGCAGCAATCTCTGTACTTTGAAACCGCTATACTGCGATCGCCAAACCGCCTGCCAAGCATGGCGATTATGGCAAACACCCCGCCTCCTTTGGGGGAGGCCTATGTCCAGCTGTGGATGTCTATTGGCTGGTATGATGATGATGATGATAAGTTATCGTAGATTGTAAGTACGTAGTAATGTGTTAACATTACTACGTACTTACCACGTACCAGGTTTAAAGTGTTGTACCTTCCAGCCGGTAGCATAGTTATCATTCAATCTTATGAAATATTNTTACGTAGTAATGTTAACACCAGGTTTAAAGTGTTGTACCTTCCAGCCGGTAGCATAGTTATCATTCAATCTTATGAAATATTACACTGAGGACCTAACGATGAGATTTATTACCACCAATGGCTTTCTCATCAACATTAGTAGATGACGGCGAAATCATATTCTCACTACAAAGAAAAAGAGGTGAAAATCGATAAAATAAACAAACCTTTTTAGCCCGCTTCTTGCTTTCTTTATCAAAACTATAGTCGGTGCACTCTTCTAAACCTACAAAACCGTGGAATTTGTCCGTCATGGAGGCCGGGAAACCATCCATTGCCACCGACTCCCATTTCATATTGTTTAGTTTCTTACTCATTTTAATAGTTTTATTGAAAAACTTGTAAAAATCGTGTTATTTTGACTAACATAACCTCAAAACAATGCAATGTGACTTTGACGTTGTGTTTGACAATGACAGCTAAGTTTGGTTCGTTCAGTAACGTAGACAGAGAAGTAATTACAGTTTTCGTTCAGAAATACCGTTTCACAGTCGCGACTGTTCCAAAGGATAGGTAGAGTTCTTGGTACGCCAAATTCAAAGCTGTGATGGTACAGGTTTTAGAGGTCAAAGGCGCAAACAGCTAGATACTCTTGTAATCGAGATTTACCATATGTGATTATCATCATTATCATCATCATCATCATCATACCAGCCGAAAGACGTCCACTGCTTGGGTTGGTGATCGCAGTTGACAAAGAGAATGCTGCTGCCCATTCTCTGGTGAGTCCCTTAGTCTTCTCTTACGACACCCACAGGTAGTGATGATATGGTGCTATTCTTTTACGTCCGACACCATAGAGAACCATACCATGAATTCAAAAAATAAACAATAAGAAAAGACAATATTAAACTTTGGCCTCTGTTTGCTTGCTTGATAATTGTTCTAATCACATGCTTGTTTTGAGGATGCCCAACTACATAGGTGCTTGAAGATGTTTTACAGAAACTATTGATTCGTGGATGGGATGATACATTTGGATTGGTTAAAATTGGATTGATAAGTATTGACATGATGGCTCATTGAGATAGGGTCAATGGAAGAAAAGATGTAGCATCATTCTCTTTCCTAAAATAAATTTAAATTGAACAAGGTTATATCTCATGAATGTAATTCTGCAAAAATGCTTCAAATAATGGTTCTTTGAACTTGTAGAGAAAGCAACATTGTCTTTTATCTGCTATGCTAATAAATATCAAATTACATATACTTAATCTGTTAATGCATGCTTAGATAGTGGGATGTTTTAACGACGTAGGTACGCTGTACTCATTAGAAAAATAGAAGAGTAGCGATCATGGATTGGCAGCGGGCAGTTGTGTTGAGGTAGGATTTATTTTACAAAAATCCTGTAAAAAAACAACGTTCAGTGTTGATAGTGTTAATAGGAATTATTGTTATTTTTGAAGTGTTTCTTTTCACTTTTAGCTGTCAATAATTCTGAGGTAGAAAATTTCACGTTAGGTTTGCGTACCGATTTAAAAATTTGGCGGTAAGTAGGTAATAACGTGTTTTTATAGAAAGATATGAGACTCGATTACTACCTAAACATAATCATTTTGGGTTGCATGCGAGCTTACTTTGAAATATTAGGGTTCCGTACCCGAAGGGTAACCAACGGGACCCTATTACTCAGCCTCCGCTGTCCGTCCATCAAATTAAAAGGAGCTCCCTTACTAGACACGTGTTTTTAGGCATTTTTTGCAAAAATGGCAACAGGGTAGACACTTGAAATGCTCACAGATTATGTATTGCTATACCTATTACTATATAAAAAAATAAAGGGGTCCCCAGTCCCCATCCAAGAGACATTGTTCTTGTCGTGTTTTGCTCGATATTAATGGCATATACTCGTAGTTGATTATAATAATAGCGATGGTACGGAACCTTTTATGCGCGAGTCGGACTCGCACTTGGCCGGTTTTTAATCAACATTTCGGAATAAAACGCCTCGCTCGCGGTCTCGCGTGTTTTGCGGCTGTTTATGTAGGTTTTTTTTCATCTGTCTATTTAACTTGTCTATTTAAAAGAGGTATCCTCATTTCTCCGAGGCACACCAACTAATGACCACGGTACACCAGTGTGCCGCGGCACACACTTTGAGGAACACTGGTTTACAGTACAGTGACTACAGTGCCAGCTGAGTGTTATTCCCGTGCGCAAAAGACAAGTTGCCTACGCACGCACTCCTTCTCAGAAGGCAGAAGGTTCTGTTGGTCAAGCACCAGAGAGCGCAAAAGACCAGTGGCGTTGTCAGCCATGGGCTTCAGCCACGACGCGGGGCCCAAATCAAATTGGTTGCTTTCTTATCAGGTTTGAATTAAGCTTCCTTTTGAATGTCAAACAGCTCGTGGTTTAATAATCGATGTTCGAGGTTAATCTACGCTTGTCGAGGTCGTTTCGTGGGTTAGTCACCATCCATTTTAAACCGAGTTTCCTCCGTGCCACAGAAAGCACTTTAAGCCGTTTATCCCGGCTGTCATTTGAACGTATTTGACAGTCGTTACGGGTAGTTAGAAGCCAGAAAATCTGACACCAGTCTTGTCAAGGGGCACCGTATTACCCAGTTACTGCGTTGTGAAGGTCAGATGGCAGTCGCTCCATGTAAAATACTGGTATTCAGCTGCATCCTGTTAGACTGGCAGCCGATCCCAACATAGTTAGAAAGAAAGAATGAAAGAATAATATTTATTTAGCACTTACATGAAACACGCACGGTACATAGAAATAAAAAAATTAAAAAAGAAATATAGGTATGCTAAGAACCAAGTTGGGGGTATAGTTGGGGAAAAGGCTAGGCAGATTGATTGATTTGTCAGTCAATCGAAAATATTCCAATAGAAATAGGACGACTTATTTATTTATTTAAACTTTAGGTACAAAAGTGGTACATGGGCGGACTTAATGCATCAACGCATTGTCCACCAGTTAACCTTTGGGTTATAAAGACTACACTGTGGTAGGTGTACAACAAATAAAAATAAAATTTAAAATAGAATTTTGTTTCGAAAAGAATTACAAATAAATACAACTGCTGCTGTTTATTACTTATCATTATACAATGTAAAGTGTAACAGAATAAACGCCATCCCTCTTAAGAGGTCATTGTACTCATCATTATGAACAGCTTTCACTATGGGACCAACCCCGAAATCGCGAACAAAAAAATCAACTCCCCCAAATACCTGACCAAATTAAAAACTTACCGTTGCAAGAATTTAAAAAACGTTTCACAGAATTACTAGTAAACAAATGTTATTATTCTGTGCAGGCTTTCTTAAATGATAATCTTTTGTAATGTAGTAGTAGTCGTCTTTATTATTCTCTACTGCGTATTCATTTGCATGCTATATTAAGGCAGAATGTACATGGATCCTATAATATAATTGAACAACTTATTTTTATGTACCTACATTCAAAGCAAATAAATAACTATTCTATTCTATTCTATTCTATCCATTTCTTTGTGCATAACTCGACAAAATGTACTAAACAGCTGATTTTTTAATGTGGTATTGTGTTTATTCTGTTGCACGTTGTATAATATGTCGCAGCCAACCTGGCTTAATCAGCTTTTCATGTAACGCTGCCGTTTAATCAGCGGCCTTAGTGACATCACGGCATTTGATTGAACAGCTAGGCAAATGACTTGGTTCTATATGGTTGAATGACTTGCCTAGGCAAGTAGCGGAACATAGGGCACAGAGAGAGGGATCGTATAGTATTTAGACTTTCCGATTGGTTACATAGAAATTTCATTAAAATCGTTTCAGTAGTTTGGTTTTAAATGTGGATAAATAAGACTGTGGTGTTGTTAGGTGGGGGTACCTTTAATTTCGGAAGTCGGTGTTAAAACACGAAGAAACAACCGAAACCACCGACTTCCGAAAATAAAGTAATNACAAGTAGCGGAACATAGGGCACAGAGAGAGGGATCGTATAGTATTTAGACTTTCCGATTGGTTACATAGAAATTTCATTAAAATCGGTTCAGTAGTTTGGTTTTAAATGTGGATAAATAAGACTGTGGTGTCTGTTTCGAAGTCGTTCAGAACTGTTCGGAAGTCGGTGTTAAAACACGAAGAAACAACCGAAACCACCGACTTCCGAAAATAAAGTAATTTTAAACTATTTTTTCATACTTTTTAGTGTTTTTTTTATTATTTGGAAGTCGGTTGTATTTTTTTGGTCAAAAAGTTTTTTTTAAATAATTTTAATAATGTTCGAGTGTATCGGCAAATGAACTAAAAGGAGTAATATTATTAGTCTTTAGCAAAAATATTTAGTGAAAAACCTGCCTACTAAGAGTGTTTCAAAACGTTTGTTTTTTGTGGTCGGGTTTNTAATAATTTTAATAATGTTCGAGTGTATCGGCAAATGAACTAAAAGGAGTAATATTATTAGTCTTTAGCAACAATATTTAGTGAAAAACCTGCCTACTAAGAGTGTTTCAAAACGTTTGTTTTTTGTGGTCGGGTTTTTTGAAAAATTACTATTAAAAAAAAATGCTTTCTGTTTCTTTACTGTATATGAGATGCACAACATCATCCTTAAATATGACCAGGCACTTCTGAAACACTCTGTATACCTGTAGGTTGGGTATATTTTTGCTGAAGATATATTGTGCAACGTGAGCACTTAAGGGAAAATCCTAGTGTTGTTTGTTGAACATCGATGAACATCGGGTCAGGTCAAATGCACATCACAAACAGGGTTTTTACAATCTGCACAACGATTTATTAATTAATTAAATAGGTCATTGTGATAAGGGTTTATCGCGGACATGGAGAAAGTTGAGGAAAAACAATGGTTAACAATAATATTGTCAACTTATATGATGACGCTGGTATATATTGCGAAAAACCCCAGACTCCAGGCGACAAGAAGGCTTCAAAAAAAGGAGCAGGTTCTCAATTTGGTTGTATAGGTATATTAACATACAGCCAAATTGAGAAGCTGCTCCATTTTTTTAAATGACGAAGTTATGAAGCGATTTAAAAACTCTTTTTAAATGAAAGGATATGCTTTCCGGTTGGTCTCTTAGAAATTTCATTAGAATTGGTTCCAAAGTTTAGTTTTTAAATCAAAATAGCTGGAAAAAATATGTCATCCAAGTAAACGAAATTGCGTATTTTGCTTTCTTGTGACTTTCCAGTGGTGTTGTTGTGGGATACCTACACCTAAAAAGATAAAATAAAAATAAAAAAACTATTTTACATAAAAATAAAACCAATTTCCAAACAAATTATATACTTACTTACCTATTACTATTAAAAAAAAACACTACAAAGTATAAAATAACTTTAATTTTCGGAAAGTATCGATTTCCGAAAATTTCCGATAACCAAAACTTTTGGTTGTTACTTCGTATTTTAACACCGACTCGCGACGGAAAATAGGTAGTATTTTTTTGTAAAATGTTTTATTTATATTTAGAATTCGATATGATTAACGAATTTTGGAACAAATACTTAAACACAAAAGAAAGTTGATATTCCATTGCAAACTACTTTTAGTGCCAAATGGTCACTTCAAATCAACCTAAAATTCACTAAGTAGGTATTCTGAGGTAGGTCTTGAGTTGGTGTTGATGGATTCAAATTATTTCACAATAATATTATTTTTTAAATTATTTCTATGTCGCGATTAATGTTATAGTGTTGTCGGAAGACATATTTTGCCAGAACTTGCCGAGATTTGTAAGAGTAGCGCAAAATCTAATCGAAAAAGGTCTAGCCATATAAGTAAATAATGATTAAGGTATCTGATGTATTGTATTAAATGTTTTATATGTAGCTAAGTTATAACATCGCCTTGGATGTATCTGTGAAGGTGTTATAATAATTAATAAATAAATAAATAAATACCTTTAATTAAACAACTTTTTTTTAGACATTGTTTGGTCGAGAGGAGGCTGCATATATTTTTTTTTTAATATCGCAGCTTATTAAGCTGAGATAGGAACCTTTTTGGCCTCGAACAGTTGAATTGCATGTTATTTGCTTTATTCATTAATTTTTATGTAGCACTGTTAGTTTTTAGGGTTTCGTACCCAAAGGGTAAAACGGGACCCTATTACTAAGACTCCGCTGTCCGTCTGTGACCAGGCTGTATTTCATGAACCGTGATACAGTTGAAATGTTCACAGATGATGTATTTTTGTTGCCGCTATAACAACAATTACTAAAAAAACAGAATAAAAGAAATATTTAAGGGGGCTCCCATACAACAAACGTATTGGTGCGGAACCCTTCGTGCGCCAGTCCGATTCGCACTTGGCCGGTTTTTATTTATTTTACTTATTTGTCTGTCGTGTGCGAGTCCTAAATAAACGTTTTTCTTTATTTCTTTCTTTAATCTACAAAATACGAAACAACAGATTTTTTTTATTCCTGTGTTCTTTCTTTTTCGTAAATCGCGTCTTTTAACCGTCGAAACCGTTTTTGTGAAAAGATAAATTAGTTCTTACCTACCTACCAAAAAAATAAGTAATAATAACATTCCTAAGAAGGTACATATTTTAATAGCTTTTGATAAGATAGCACGCCCCACATAGGTACCTCTATGTACCTAGTATCCTCAAATCTCTATCTTTAGGAAAAACACAAATAAGATGAAGGTAGTAGTAGGTAGGTTATATTTATTTTATTTTATCTTGACTCCGACTATCTACATACCTAATCTACAACTACAAGATAAAATATCTCCTCCCATCTCGTTTTATATCTCACTACTTCTAGTGAACTGGGGGTCTTCGAGAATTCGAGGTACTTATACCGGTTGATATCACTGAAGTGGCTGTCAAATAAAAACGTGATCTATGTTTTTGTAAGTTTGTTGATAAATATGATCAATGATGTTTTCAATTGTTTATTGAAATAATGAAAGAGTTTGTTAAGCCATTTCTTCCTAGCTAAAACTCTAGGAAGTGGTGAAGGGCGCACTTTTTGGGGGACTTTTAATTTACGACGAACACTGTTTCTCGACCTAATTTGAATAAATGATTTTTTGTTTTGCAACATTTACGTGGTCGAGCACAAATCAAACGTACGTGTTTGAGTTTTGCTTGATAGCCATAGAGCCAATAGCCATAGAGTAGAAGCTATTTCAATAGCTACTGCGCCAACAGCTCTTTAAAACAATTATTTTAGGGCGCAAAGCAATAAGCAGTGCCTCTTTTCTCTGTGTATGTTGTCTCTTCTAAGTGTTTATTTTATTTTTTTATTTAAAAAACGATACTCCAACGACTTATTTACTAATAACATAATACATAAAATAACTTATTATCTATTAGTATGGTGAATTTTGTCACTTAAAGAAGTACACAGCTTAAACATAAATCAAGAATACACACAAATTATGAGATTCTTAAACTAAACTTATTTTTTGCTACAGTAAAAGATAAATGAGAGCTACTTTACCATATGAAGACTATATAAAAGAAAATAGTACATCCGATTTACTTAAATAATTAATAGTAATCAGTTCAAATTAGGTGTGATATTATGCGTAAGACGACTGCATTGGGTGGTCGACTGTGATGGTTGAGGATCAAAAGTTTTTTACGGAATTGGCAAAATCTCAATCGAAAGTTTTTGCTGCTATTGTGAATTATATTATAATTAGCCATAAATCGGTTCATAGAGGCACTGCGACCAAGCTTCGTTCTTGATGATGACACAGCAAGTATATCTAGTTTGAGTACAGATCTAGTAATATTGTATATCATGTATGTATGTATACATGAATGCGAAAATAACTATGTCTATCTATATGTGTGTCTGTTTGTCAATTCTTCACGTCTTAACGGCTGAACAGATTTGGGTGAAGTATTTGGACATGACAAGGCATTTGTCATCCTCCGCTGCTAGATGCAGGTCGCGCGGTCAAAATGAGGTTCCAAATTCAAATCACATTATTAGGGTTATAATGAAATTCAGAACAATAATATTGCCCGGCGGTGGACGGGGTACAGCTTCGGACGCGTGACCTGCTCCGAGCAGTGGAGTGGAGGTCGACGTGCGCCGCTCGCGGTGAAAAGCCACCCCTCTCCATAGCTTGAGCACAATTTTTGCGCTGTTTGTGTAAAAAGCAGAGTATACTCCTCTGTCTAGAGGAGTATAAAGGTGTCTTTGCCTTGGGCTAGCTTAAATCTGCTGCTGCATTCAGGATTCTTGTATTAACTCCGTCGCTACGCTCGAGATTAATTCTCGAATCCTTCATTGCGTTCGGGATTCAATATGACGCCCGTGATATAAGACACTGCTTTATCCCCTTGGTGTATAATCTACTATTTCAACTCGGGAGTATGTTCTCTTGGGATCGGTTTTTCAAACAAATAATAGGGTTTGTTTTATTATTCCTCAGCGCCGTGCTATCCGTGTCATGGAGTGCCGAGGACCTGACGTTTCCACCCGGATTCAAGTTTGGAGCGGCTACAGCGGCTTACCAAGTCGAAGGCGCCTGGAATGCCAGTGGTAACCGTCAAGAACTTCCATTTTAAGCTAGAGAGTAAACCAGCCAATCCCCTTAAGGAAACTAGGGAAGCGATGTTCCCTCATACCTCGAATCCTCTTAAGAATATTGGCAAAATGGCGGAATAGGGGACTCTTATCGATCCATTTAACACCCAGTGCAATCGCGGTGTTCCTGATTAGCCTATGTCCCGTTTGCTGGGGTGTCTCAATAGTCGGTTCACCTGCATCCTTTATGGTGCTGACCAACGCCTCGAACATCGCAATAAGCTTGGCCACTTTCGGGGCCTAAATAGTAGGGATCTACTTATTATTCGATTTTTCGTCGGCACGACATTGGGGTTGAGACTGGGCTTGATTTAAGTACCAGCTAGCTAAGGCTGTTCTAGTGCTGGGTGCATTATACGAATACAAAACTTTCGAACTTCAAAGCCTCGAAAATAAAAGCACTCTGCATCTTGCAGCCTGTTTCCTGCAAATACATGCGTTTATTTTCCAGACAAAGGCGAAAGCGCCTGGGACCGGTTCACCCATGGACATCCAGAGATGATAAAAGACCGCAGCAGTGGAGACGTCGCCTGCGACTCTTACCACCAATGGAAGAGGGACATCGAGATGGCTGAAGAACTGGGATTGCACTTTTATAGGTAAGATAAGATAATACATTATTCATTTCTTCCAAGTAACACTAAAATCCATCATTGAATTTTTTTCTTAATTTTTTATTTTTGAAATTAATATTTATAAAATGTTTATTATTGATAGTCTCGCGTTATAGTAGGCGCCAGATAAATGTGGAATAAAGTATATTGACCTTTCCCTAATAACTGTTCATAGGTACCTGAACAATTAAATATGAATCGTTTTTCATTATTAGACAATGTTAAGGATCACGAGAGATGATGATTCGGGACAGCTTTGTGTCATTAATTCCGTTTTTCAAATTAAAAATGTCAATAATTGTAGGTGGGTCAATGACCGTTATTCCACGATTATCTG
>NDFZ01002615.1:0-19366 GCA_002192655.3 Mamestra configurata
AAATCCCTTTGCGTTCCAGGGCCGCGGTGACTCTTTCGAACAAATTCCGCAACCCTGGCAGGAGATAATACGGCCTTAGAAATATTTTCAAGACGCTTTGAGAACAAACCAAAATACCCTAACTAAAAACCCTATTCTCTGTCAAACCCAGGTCGACCAAAGAATCTAGTTACCCCTTATGCAATAGGTACCTACTGTAACATTACTTATTCAACGAACTCACATAAACCATTCATTCACTCACTCTCATAAGATTCATTCGATTCCCTTTCGCCCTAAACCGCATACGTCTTACATCGACGCGTTTAAATTGCTCCCTTCAACCCTTTGCCACCCTTGTCGATACCTGAGCCTTTGAATACAGGGGGCTTATAG
This sequence comes from Mamestra configurata, assembly GCA_002192655.3. Taxonomy (NCBI): domain Eukaryota; kingdom Metazoa; phylum Arthropoda; class Insecta; order Lepidoptera; family Noctuidae; genus Mamestra; species Mamestra configurata. Next base: position 376 of record NDFZ01002615.1, read on the forward strand.
GACGGTGTCACCTTTTTTCTTCTTCATCTTTTGTTTGAAGAAAAGATTTCTGTGCTAATGGAAATGTTAATAAAAGTGGTGGCATGACGTAATGTGTAAGTATAGGCATATTTATATCAATAATAAAAAAATATAATAATTATTATTATTTTATTATCTGGCTACTGAGGCCAATAGATACAATACACAAAGTAATCTTATGCAATAATAATTTAATACATTTTAATGAACTTTATTAAAACTATAACTAAACACGTAACGTTGTCAGCGTCGTGTTTCGCTGCGTGGTGTCGCGTAAGTATCCATGTATGGATTCCATATAATTGAAATATTCAAAACCTAGCTTTCCCGCGGTTTCGCTTTTGTGACTAACTATTCCTCAGACACTGCATTTATTTGGAACAAAATGCAGCCTTTTGCACTCAATCACTTTCCACTAGAAAAAGAATTGCCATAAACAGATCAGAACTTCCGGAGATTCTTTTTTTTTTTTTAAAAAAAACAAGGTATTTCAGAAGTGCGTGGTTATATTTAACGGTGATGTTCTGTAGCAGAAACAATGGCAAAACTAAAAAAAAATATCGACTTTTTTCAATACCCTAATCGCAAAAGTCGACAGCGATGCGAATGAATTTTTTGACGCGATATTTTAGGGTTAATTTAGCTAGGAGCTTCTATTTTTTATTTCTAGCGTATTGTATATAGTTAGTTAAGTATTTATTAAAACTATCGCGAAAGTACATACATAAAAGTTCCAAACAAATCACTTTTCGAGCAGTTCAATACAGTTGATGTATTTTTATTTATTTATTTAAACTTTATGTACAATAGTGGTACATGGGCGGACTTAATGCATCAAGGCATTCTTTGTTTTATTCAGTTCATTCACAGATTAATGTCACCAACTGCCTCAGACTGCTTGAAAACTGATTATTGTTGAACTTTAATAAGAGTCGATTTTTATTTTTGCTATTGTTTCCTTGCTGTTTATAAGATACGGAACGTAACTCTGAAATATGAACACACACTTCTGAAACATTCTGTATAAGCAAACAGTCACAAAAGGTTAAAATTAAGCTTGTTTAAATTTGAATGTAGCTTAAATAGAGTGAATGGTATACCTTAGCCTTGAAACATTTTTTTTTAATCTAGTGGTAATTAGTGTCAAAACTTAATTAAACTAACCTCCCTTCATTCATCTAATCTCAAAAACCTAATGCTGCTCTCACATTTCTAACCGTACATCCATAGCAAAGTAATTTCAAAAATAAATGGCAAAATAACACAAAACCAACATCATTAAATCACTCGGGTACATAAAGCTGCCCATTCACGCCATAAAGTGTGCCCGAAAAACCACAAATATATCGTGCATAGGTGAGTTTAAATTGTTACCTTTTCTAGCCGTCGGCGTTGCCTTACCACAGAATATAAATAAGCAGAAGTTTGACAAGAAACACGCGATGACGATAAGAATGTCACATAAAGAAACGCAGAAGAGGTTGATTTTATTCCGATCATTTTTAGGGATACGAACCCAAAGGGTAAAAACGGGACCCTATTACTAAGACTCCACTGTCTGTCTGTCTGTCACCAGGTTGTATGTCATAAACCGTGATAGCTAGACAGTTTAAATTTTTACAAATGATGTATTACTGTTGCCGCTATAAAAAAGGGGGCCATACAAGAAACATGTTTCTTTCGGCTTATGGTACGAAACCCTATGTGTGCAAAACGTACGGTTTTTACATAAAAAAAAGGGGGGCCATACAAGAAACATGTTTCTTTCAGCTTATGGTACGGAACCGTACGTGTTACACACATAGGGTTTCGTACCATAAGCCGTAGCATAACACGTAAGTTCCGTACCGTCCAACTTGCACTTGGCCAGTTTTTAACTGAGGAATTTAGTTAGATAAATTTCCTATACAAAACCTGTCAAACCACCATTTTTATTCCTAAGGTAAAAGTTAGCTGTCCATTGATAAAAAGTCTGCCCTAAATAATAGTAAAGACAGAATTAAACGAGAACTGAATTGCATGCCATACTGAAAGATTTTTACACTAATTTGGGTCGGTCCTGCTTGTCAAAAAAGTATCTTGTAAAATGGAAATAAGATTTGGTTTCAGCTACCAGGCTAAGTGCAAATCAGAAATATATATTTAAATGGGAAATTTTGCGATACCTTTTTTTTTCAGCCTGACCTATCTCATCCAGGACTAACCTAAGACATCTTTCCATTTCGATGAATAAATTTGTTTTTTCTAATCGCCAATTTTCGAATAAAGAATTTGGTCTTTTTTAATATTGTACCAAATGAACTGGATATTCTGAATTGACTTTTCTATGTTGTTCCCTAACTCAATACCTGCCGTACCTCAGCAAAAGAATGCCTATCGGTGAGTTCTGTGTGTCCCGAAACAATATTTCTAAATAAAATACTTCCTTAAGGGACTTGAAGTATTGTGTGGTGCGTGGCATAGGAGTAAAGAGATTGGATACAATAATTAAAAAAGATTAATGCATTTCAGTATTTAAAAGTTCCCTTTCTCGTGAATTTTAGTATTGACAAGAAAGTCAGGACTTGTTAATTATTTTTGCTTCGCTCAAAAGGATATTTTTTGATTTTCGATCATCATAAGTAATAGTTACAGATTTATAAATAAAAAATCTTTATAATATAAATTATGTTTTAAAGAGACGGCCAATTCTTTATAATCGCTGCCTCTTATGACTTGCAACCCCTAAAACACGCGAATAAAAACGCTCCACCGCTCTCCGTATCGGCCGCATTATATTTAAGTGGGTAGTTTGTGAGAAAAACAGCGTATTGTTGTCGGAATTGAAAATAAACTCACACCAGCCCCCCACTTTGGGGATGTATAGCCCACCCCTGTATAATATTGGACTTGAGACCGCAAAGTGTGCCATTACAGAAGGCGAATTTATCCGCATACATCCGTGGGCATTTCGTATTCGCAATGATAGAATAGAATTTCATGTGACCTTGAGTCAAGGTCCGTAAAAAAAAACAAGTTTTATGAGAAGTCACTGTTTTGACGTTTTTAATTCCTCTATCCAGATTTCATTACGCGATTATTATACGTTATGAATAAGGTCGTTAGGAAAAGTTGGCGTGACGACTGAGAGGCGTATCCGGCGGATTGATTAGAGACGGCAACACACCGGAAAAAGTGGAAGGCTAAGGCTGCGTCCACCAGAGATATGCGAGGATGCGTAACGAGGGATGTGTTTGTTAAGACACAACAACAGAATTGCTTGCGCTGAGCGAGACTAGGTAAATGAAGCGATTCTATTGGTTCTTAACCAACACATCCCTCGCTACGCATCCTCATACATCTCTAGTGGTAACCTAGCCTCACGGGGAGATCTCTGCCCATCAATGGGCGACCGAAGGTTACTTAAAAAAAGTGTTCTGTAGTGCAATTATAAAAAGACTCGGAACCAACTTAAATTTCAACATTGTGAATTTATAACTTGACACATTACAACACGTCAATAGTTAAATACATACCTAAATCAAGTTTGAAACTATCAATAATAAAAATGATCAAATTTTATATTACAGGTATACTCCGTACAAAGTTAACCTTCTGCATTTATTCACCAATTGGTTATGAATGTTTTGCACTGTACCGATGTGTTTTACCCGCGTCTCGTATATCCCAATTATTTTCCATTGTTTATTATTGGAAGCCTGATTGGGAACAAAGGATACGGATACCCTTGTTGTAGGTAGTAATAATCATGGGTGTGCTGTGGTGGCCGTAATTTAGTGGGTAATTAGTAATGTAAAACTTCAACCAAATTTCTGTTTTTTCAAAACAAAAAAAAATGGTCTAAATCGTTTAATAAATAGTTAAATGACATTTTTCTAGACAGTACGGCTTAATCATACATTTAGTTGTGGTATGAGGATGCTTTAAGAAAAGTGAAAATGGGAGCATCCTCACACAGTGAAAAAATCAGTTTTTTTACTGACACAGGCACGTGGCAATGTTCCATAAAATGTTGTATTAAACACAATCCATTTCCAACATAATTTCTACATAAAATAAAACAAAAAAATACAACAAGTACCAATCAATAAAAAAAACGAACGCACTTGACCAATTCTTCAACCCGTTTATCATCAGTGAGATCACCTGCAGCGCTTATTTAAAACAATCGAATCGAATCTACTCGAAGCTCACAATCGATAACAATCGAATCATTTCGATTCGATACTGTGTACCTATCGGATGAAATCGCTCGCGTTACCTTCGTCGCTCGTTCTGTAACACGTAAGAGGGTTACCATGTTTTGAGGTCTAGTTTCGGACATTCAATTGTAGCAAGGTACTTTGGTAAAAACACTGTAGTACTGAAATAGAGGAGAGGTGTGACAAAGTATTGGTAAAAACACTTCAAATCGAAAGTTTGGGAAGTCTAATGTGGCACTGTGGTTTGTTTTCAACGGTTGCTTCTATTTTCAATCATGATTTTAATTTTCAAATAGTGTTGTATTGACCGGTGGACCGGTGGAGGTGGTGTACCGGTTGTTGAGGCGACACTTGGGGGAGGCCTATGTCCAGCAGTGGACGTCTTTCGGCTGATATGATGATGATGATGTTGTATTGCATTAGGTAATAAGAACCCTAAAGCGAGAAATATGATATTGTTGTAGAGTTTGTATTTACAGTAATGGATGCTTTTATTGCCATTTTTTCAGAGACTACAATGTATCACTGATGGGTAAAAAGGCCTTTCGTCTAGATCCTCTTTTCTTGTTTTCTCGAACCAGCATTCCCCATGCGCATCCAGGTTCTACGCACCTTTAGTGTATGAATATATCGATATTATTTCCTTAAAAAAAAGTTATTTACTACCGTTTAGACAAACAGATTCCCATAATTATTAAAAGCATTCCATTAAAAGCTTTAACGCATATTTTTTATCAATTATCCATCCTCTTACAACCACGTTTAATTTTTATCAGTACTCATTTCTCGCAACTCTCATTCGATTCGATTATTTGCCGTCTCAATCCCCCACTTACGCGATAATTTAATCTGCACAGTTATAAGACTTCCTCCGCTTAATGGCGGTGTATCCACCCTACACGCCATCGATGGTAGGGAGAGACTGCTCACTCAATCTGTCAATTAGCGTGCGTTTCTTGGACTGTTACACGGTACGCTTTTATACGCTTTCACAATGCACGCCGGTGCGGAGAAGGTATGGTTTGTTATGACGTGCTATAGAGGTGAGTTTAGATCGGAAATATATTTATTATGGACGTGGCGGCGAACTTTGGTATTGATTTTATCGATTCGGTTTGGGCAATTTTTAAAAGGATTTACTCAGATGACCAACAAAATTACGCAATCTGAAATTTATACACGTAGAAACTCTGTATCTTTAAAGATAGGCTTTATATAGCCTGCAAGAACTTTCAACTGAAAAATAGATCTGGAAAACTGTTTAATAAAAAAACTTGTTCAGCAGTTTTATTCTGTCATTCTCACCCGTGATATAGTCACTTTTATACGCGGTATATTTTGAAATTGGGAGTGGAATTTTTCTCCTCTCTAACCATTACTTATCCATTCGAGAGTCCAGTGAACTCCACCTATACTGCTTCGAATTCCGCCAGCTCATCCATGAGGACAAGGTGGCCAAATTAAACAATTATGATTAATGATAGATTTTTAAACATAACACTTTTACACGTCAATCTTTTTTGGTCATTTTAAGGCGGTGTTTCCTAGCTGACTACCCTGAAAAGAAACACCGAAACAAACTCAGAGGTGCTATGACATTGACAGTGCAACATTGCCCACTGCTGATCAAATTCTAACCACGATGGCAATAATGTCGTCTGCCCATCTCCAAGCCGTACGACCGACAATTCTTCTTCCAGTCTTAGAGGAGAACTTATTATATTTATTATATCTTAAAGAAGACGAAGAGCCTTACTACATATAATGCGATATTTGTCCGTTTAAACTTTTGAATGTCTCTTCTGTTTGTTCTTATTCTGTGACAACCTAACGATTCACGTATTGTGGTCGTCGTTAAGCATGTGTGCACTTCGTTTGGCTATTTCAACAAACGTTTAGTAACATCGTAGACTAACATATCATGCTTGGCAGGTTAGGTGTGGGTAAACGTCTGGCGCTAAAGTGATGGAGCATTGAATATTGACACTTGAACAGAGAGTGGTTTTAACGACAATAAATTAGTGAGAAATTTTTTGAGTGTTTAAACAATAAATAATACTCAATCATGTAATACCACGTCGGTTATTTTACTTGTCTTTATGGAGGATATGCGGAACATATAGTAAAGTCCCGCACACCTCCACTGAAAAGGGAGGATCCTCCGACCAGACAGTTTTTGTGTCTGGTGGGCAACTGCCCGATACTTGATATTCAGACTATTGTATGTGTTCAAATCGCACGGAGAACTTTGCTTGCGCGATGCATAATTTCGTTGTTAGTTCGTCGCTGACAGGATAGTTGGCATTGCGGTTCTTTTTGTTGCCGTAAAAATTTTGCTTCTTAGTTTTTCATGTGGCGCTACATATTTATTTTTATTTATGGATAGGCAATAAACTCGTAAAATAACATTAAATACACCTAGAAGAGTAAGAAAGTCCGACTTATTTGGTTTTGTTTATTTTTCTTTATTTCGGAGATAATGAGAAACAACACTTGAAGCATATTTCGTTCTTTCTTTTTCTGAGTACCATACACGAAAATTCGATTATAATGATAGTTTTAAACAAAGATGCCACATTGTCAATTATGCCTTGAAGACTTTATTGCCTTATTTAATCCTCAAACTATTCCGCTATCACACGTAATACGTAACGGAAAACCTACTTTTAATATAATTCATATCTGCATTAATTCACATCACACACTCATGAATCAAATTACACTTATAAAACCACTTCACGCAAAAACTACAACTCATATGTAACGCTTAGTTTATCTTGGCTTTATGAAACCTTGGAACTCATCGGAACTCGTCGGGTTTCTCGCCTCGAGGAATGAAATCACCGAACGAATGAACGAAACTCCAGCATTTGGAGCTCAGAATAGTTTCATTCAATTTGAGAATATTTGTACAACCGCTATCCAGTGTTTGGCATTTCAATATTTGGTCACTTAACGTGTATAAGGATTGCTAATTAAACGTTAAATTATATGGGGTTGTTTGAAGTTGTTTCGTGATTTTTATTTTACTTCTGACGCTGTCACTGAGCACGTGCATATACATAAATTATAGACTAGTTATCTCATACGTGGTTCAGTTACTTCGTCAATGTCAATAAATATCTTACACAATAAATTGTTGTGGGGATAAAATTTATATAAAATAAGCTTAGATCTTAAGAGAAGATTCTTAGATCTTTGTATAAAAGATTCTGTATATTCCAAAAGATGGTTTGCAAATAAAGAAGTATATTTGCCTACATGATATTAAAATATATAAATAGAAATGGAAACGTTCTACTTATAAGAACATTTCAAAGGGCGTAGACAGAAACTTATCCAATAAGTAGATACTTAATCTGTATATTACGTAGGCTTTACTTGGAATCAAGTTATCAGTACAAGATAACAAATAGGGTGTGGATCTAATTGAGATATTGCCATTTATTTATGTATTAAGGACATGGCCCTTACTTTACAAGGTAATGGCAATATCTGCATCTCATAAGTATACCCATATTTTTCCAGGCTTGTTTTAATTTCCCATGTGTTAAGGAGTGAACCTATCGATCTTCAACTGAGAACCAATTTCAGATGAAATATCCCTAAACTTAATCTGTCCCGGAAATCGAACCTGAGATCTCAAACTCAGTAGCAGGACTTGCAATCACTTGACCAAAGAGGCGTTAAATATAATTTATTGAACAATATTCTGCAAAACATGAATAAAAATTAGTGCTCAGACAATAAGAAAAGTGTGTTACATCAATATCCTAATACACAAAAATTCTTCCATTACTGAGTGACTAAGTGACAACGCACAGCCGAAAGTACACGTAGTAGAAAGCTGATATTTGGCATGTAGCTTCCTTGGGGAGTGTTGGAAATTCCTACGGGAACGGAAAAAAACGGGATATGCGCGTACGAAGTCGCGAGCAAAGGTAGTGTTTTTATATATCTTTAGCACCTGATACCTGTAAATTGGCCACCGGTCCAAGCTAGCTGATATACGTAGGTTCAAAATACAAACTAACACTATCCCACGCATTTTCTTAGTGAGAAAATAAGTAAGGTCTGGCGGCTCCGGGATCTTGGAATACAAATTAAACTCAACAGTAATATGTTTGATCAAGAGATTGAGTTAGTTTACCATCGGTACAACATAACAAATAGGGTGTTTATAAGATCTAATTGAGATCCGTTTCCCCTTCCCCTTTGTTCCATGGGATAGGTTTCATTAAGACGCTTATTGTTTAAACAATAATTAATTTCTGTTGGTGTTGGTGATTTGTGCTTGTCTTTGTGGTTTCTCGGATCTTGTTATGTGAAGGAATGTGTTGGAGGACAGGAGTTGATGGACGCGTATAGTCTGTAAATATCTCATTGTGAAAACTATGGTGGGGTGAGTTCCTGCCAGTTGCGGAATTAGTTCGAAAGAATTACCGCGGCTCTGGAACGCAAAGGGCATTTGGAGGAACACGGGTGGGTTTTAGGCAGCAAGAGTCTGATACTCCCTTCTGCCCCGCACAGAGCGGAAAGAGTCATTTGATAATTTTGATTTCCCTTGCATTTTGAAGATAAGTGTGAGAAAAACGATCTAGCTTATAAAATGTTTGTTGTAGTGCATCGTTATAATATTCAATCTCTATAAAATAAAACATACATAACATATTTATTTTAAACGTTTTATTTTTATCACATTAACACACCAAAATCCATTCGCCAAAGTAAAAAACAATCTTATTTAACAGTCAAGGAAGGGGACTCTGAATAAAAACTGACGTTTGGCCTCACCTCCCCTTAAATTACGTACGAGACAAGAATTTTGATGGCACGCCGAATTTCTACTCGGAATTAATGCAGGGGACCAAAAAAGTAAAAAAAAACTCATTACAAAACAGTACTTGCCCTTAACATCGAATTTCAAGTTGATGGTAAATGCAATGAAAATGATTTGGTCTTCGCAGCAGGTGTTAGTAGTATACACATGATCTTCACTTTAGTTAAGGTTATGTTTCTACTTTTAAAAAGCTTTGAGAAGTGTTTTCTATTATTCTACATTTATTTTAGTTATTTATGTTCACTTCAGCAATACTGGTCTTTTCGCAAATGCTACTGCTTAGTTAAGTCCGGTAAGTAAGGATTCGACTTTCTAATCGAAAGGTGCAGCCTGTAAAGTATGGATATTTTCCCGGATGATGGTAATAGGCTGAACTTCCACAACATGAGAATTACAAATAAGGTATCTCGGTGCACTAACTAAAAGGAATACTCGCGTGATGTTATGTACGTATGTATGTCATTCATCAAATTGTTTTTGTCCATTTGTAGCTTTCCCATTCAAGCTCATATATATATATACCTTTCTCAGCGATGTCAGATATCGCAGCTGTAAGCTTCGACTCGTATAAGAGTTATTAAAACTTCTCAGAACCCTATTTCAGTTGCAGTTTGGCGATCCTTCGGGCTATGTCGGTAACCTTGGTTCTCTTGCGGATATCGTCATTCCTGATTGGATCACGCAAGGAAACTCCGAGCATTGCCCTCTCCATTGCCCTTTTGGTGACTAAACCTTCTGATGAGGCGCATTGTGAGCACATACATTTACATCCAACGCATTATCTAGCCAGTATATCCCATACCAGCTCCGTTGATAATTAATTCGCTTAGCTTTTGCGTGTTAGAGGGGAATGGAGGGTTTGAGGGGAGGTGCGTCCATTTGTACCATCAATTATTCGTTTAGCGTCCGCCTGATTTATGTTGGTGCTGCTTGACCTATTAATCCCGAGTTAGTTGCCGATTCTAGATTGTTTTCCACACGTAAAATTAATGGCTGATAATGAACATGTCTGGTTTGAGTGGTTTCGAGCCAATGATTTTATTCGGTTCCCCCGGTTAGAGTGAGTGATTTGTTTAATTTTTTTAAATTAAATTGATTTATTTTATCTTTTGTAAAGCTATTTGCTCGGGGAATATCGCTTTAGAATATCGGATACGCCATAATTAAGCTTTCAAAAGCAATTTTATCCTTCCAATTAAGCCGTCATTATCTATCACCTGATTTCTCATCAAGAGAGAGGGAGGCTTCTAAAAGCTACTCTCCGCCGTAAAACGGTAACCATCCGATAATTATTCATTTATTGTAACCCGGCTGGTTATTTACGACAGGCCGTTTAATGGTTGGCTGCCTCTACGAGCAACCGCTACGGTGCTACGGAGCTACGTTGTTCTGGTGCTACGTTGCTACGCCGTAGCCATTGACTACGGTAATAAACTGAATTGAGATATTTTTTGCGATCCTGACCTCTACGAATTGAATGACCAAAGCTTTTATAGATACTGCCTCAAATTTAATTTTTATTATGAATTTTGGGAGTTATTATTATGAGCGTATAATAATCTAGATAAGTATGTTATAATAATATAATAATGCTTCTTATTGATTTACTTCAGCCATTCAGTTTTGTATCTCTGTCTAACTCATTCAACATGTGGCTCTGGCTCGTGAAAGATTTCACATATTCCCAAATCGTCTTTTACTGTTCCATAAATGAAAGGTATGTCCAAGAAATGTCTTATTAAACCTACATTTAAAATAAAAAAATACAAAATTGTTAACAGGAATATTGACAGCCATTTACAAAGAAATAATTTGCTTCATACATGGCTTTCAATATCCCATTGTCAGAATCGTGTTGTATGTGTTTCTATCATTTTCAATTCTAAATTAACATTTCTAAACAAATAGCCAAGGATACTTCAAACACAGAACTCTAAAACCCCATTAAAAAAGCCATACCCACACATTTACTCAACAAAGTAACCCACGCGCAGCTACTGGAACCACACGGCGCTTAATTTAACCGATTGGTGGCGTTATCACGCGACCACAGACGAGTGCGCTCTCCGAAACTGGTTCACTTGGCTCTTATAGGCCGGAGCCTCATGGTAGCGTCAACAACTGTAAACTTAAAGACATCTTGCGTACTTGCATAGCAAACTATTTTGTGGATTGTACTTACCAGTTACTGTCTAATGGAGTCTCGTAGGCACTCGCTCCATGTAAAATACTGATATTCAGCTGAATCCAGTTTGACTGGAAGCCGGCCCCAATATAGTTGGGAAAAGGCTAGGCTAGTGATGACTTGGTTACGAATAGGCTGAAACTTTATGGTATCGTTGGCAAAAGAAATGTTTCGTGCATAATCGTTTTTTTGATTGGACAGCAGTAAACATTTTGGTGTATATCCTAGTTTTTATATGCCACCAATTGTTTTCCCTCCTAAAAAAAATAATATATTTTTTATTTCTAAGGTCGAACGCGCATAACCAGAAGGTGTCTAGACACAAGTACTTGATTCATTGTAATAATAACATGCAAAATAAATTATTTTTTTGGACGCAAGCATGGTCTACTATACCTCCAGTATCGGAAGGTTAAGTTCTCTTTAAGAAAGAAAGAAAGAAAAATGTTTATTTGGAACTCGCACAAGACAGACAAAAAAAGTAAAATAATTTAAAAACTACCAGTACTTACTTACTGTACAGTTACTTGCACACTTATTTCTTTTGGTGGCTGTACTTTGAAGTATTGGTTCGTATTACGTTCCATATGCAACGATAGGCGTCCTGATTGCCTCGTGTGTAATGGAACGAGAGGCTTCTTTGTGTTTGGGTTATGGCGACTCGTGGATATAATCATTTTACCGTCTCAAACCCATTGTATGTGACAATGTATGTGTGTTTAAATTGTTTACACCTTTAAATTATTAAGCCAAGTCAATTCTAACCAAATATTTTATATTGCTCCAATTTTACTATGTTAATTTTATAAATTTTTGAAAAAAACCTATGTTGTTCCACTGCTAGGCAGCGTTTCCTAGGCTTTTCTCTAGCTCGCACTGCGAAACGACTCTGATCCATCTGCCTTGATGCGTTCTACATTTATGACCCGCCCAATCTCTCATCACTAATAATATATGCATGTAGTTTAAATACCTAATTGATGTATATGTGCCTGTTACCAATACTCACATATTTCCACATCAGAAAATAATTGATGTCGTAATCGTACGAAATGTTGATTTGCATTACTATATCTTTGCGGAGTTAGTAGTGTGGTAATTAATGAGTTATTTTTCATAGGAGTACTATAGGGTACGGCACGAGATAGAGTAACATAGAAGAAGCTTTCAACAGCAGTCCTTACACATAATTAAACAGTAAAACAAGATGTACATACATAGCAACACGACTTACAAAGAAGCATAGGGTTCCGTACCGAAGAGTAATCAACGGAACCCTATTACTAAGCCTCCGCTGTCCAGCTGTCCGTCCGTCTGTCTGTCAGCGAGCTGTACCTCAAGAACCGTAAAAGATAGACAGTTGAAACCATTCGTGTGAGAGTCCGTCTGGTTTCAGTTTTATTTGGGTTTCTAGGGAACGAGATGTGCTAGAATTTCAGCCTAGTTCCTCGGTGAAATCGATATTCTAAGCTTATATCGATTTTCAGACCCGCTGGCTTCTGGCTATTCGTAATGGCTATTTGCATAACCTGCTACGACAGGTATTATATGTCATTGGAAACCTATGGCTTAACTTGATCTTACAGGATTCTCGATTTGTAAAGAATGGACAGAAGATACAAAAATTCACCATCGACTGCCCAACTTTATCTCACGGATGTTGGGATCAGATTTAAGTCAGATTTTAGTCATAACAGGTTGCATTTGACATAGAGCGACCACCTATTTGACCTCAACAGATATGATTTCCTGATTCCTGATTTTCCACTTACGACTGTCTATGTCTATAAATAAGTTTGAAAGTTCAACTTACACATGGCAGCTAAATAAATGTTTTCAAATGCAAACATATTCAACAATGGAAGATACACATGGTTAAGATATAGTATCTCTCTGTTTTTGTCAAATCTTTTAAAATCTACAACTATTTACTATTTCGCTTTGTCAGCGATAGTCATATGATTTTCAGTATCTACATTTGCAGGCCACCAAAAAACTTCATACATTAATTGTCAAAACAATTATTGCGTGACAATAAATCAGCACAAACAACTTAAACATGACAAGTTGCCTCTCAATAACCTTCCACTTAGCCTAAAAACCAATCATACAATATAAATAAAAATTCATTCGTTCAACTTTGTTCTGAAAATAAAAGCGAGTAGTTTTATTGTGATTGCTGAAGATCGTATCTATTTAAATTTATGTTCGTTGGTCGTGAATATATTTTCGGTGCTTCATAATGAACTTGTGGTCGGTATGTGGGTTAGTGGGACATTTTGATTATCATAAAGGAAGATAGCTATATACGCTTTTTTTTCTTTAAGGATGAGTAATCATCAAATGACTTCTTCCGCTCTGGGTGGAGCAGAAGGGCGTGTCAGACTCTTACTGACTAAAACCCATCCGTGTTCCTTCTAAAGCCCTTTGCGTTCCAGAGCCGCGGTGACTCTTGCGAACAAATTCCGCAACCCTGGCAAGCTATATATGCTACGTTTAAAATCAAACTTCCTGATTCAAGCTCTCAGGAAACACAGACTCCGTTGTTTCCTGATAGCTTTTATCTAGAGGACCTTACGGCTAGAGTAAATAGTTTTACTTCTAGCGAAGCTCAATGTCGACCACACCATTGCTTACCATCAGTTTAGACTATGGTCTAAGGAATAATTAAAAAAAAACCGGCTTAAACGAATCGGACTCGCGCACGAAGGGTTCCGTACCATTATGTATAAAATTTTTATTTAATTTTAAAGTGATTCATATATTCTGTAAATATTTTAAGCGTCTGCCTGCTGCCGTTATCAATATCGAGCAAAATCGAGCAGTAAAAACACGTTTGTTCTACGGTCCCCTTAAATATTTATTTTATTGTCATTTTAGTATTTTTTGTTATAGCAGCAACAGAAATACATCATCTGTGAAAATTTCAACTGTCTAACTATCACGGATCATGAGATACAGCCCGGTGACAGACGGACAGACAGACAGACGGACGGGCTATTTGGGTACGGAACCCTAAAAAAGTAACGAACCCAAAACAATAAAATATGTTTCAGTTTTAATAACAGAAAATATTGAAGATCACGATAGATGTCGATTCGGCACAGCGTTGTCTTTGTTTTTATAAATTAGGAATGTCAAAAATACAGGAGGGTCGATAGCCGCTATTACCATACTAAAAAGCACCAGCTATAGCTATTTTTGACGAAGAAAACTAATATCGTACTATTACTAAAGTAAGATTAAGCTAGTCCACTGGCTAAGTTTTAATGTAATATAATGTTCTGAAATAAGATTCTGCTCTGTGGTCAACGGCTAAGTATATGCTGAATAATTTAGACTTCCAGTCTAAGTTCTATAAGGAGCGAGGATGTTATTTCTGATTAATGGAAGAAAAAGCAGCATAAAGTCAAATAGGGATTTTCACATTGACAAAAATTGGTTGTCTGTAATTTCGGTTTACGGACGATAATTTAACGTGACAACGTCATAACAAAACATTGATAAAATTATCGTAACGTTACAATGAGTCATCCTTTTTCGTGCGTGCAGCCGGCGTTCATCGATTTATTAGACGTTGCCACGTCAAAAACAAGATTCTTAACGTTTTTACATAGCACTAACGTGAAAGTTTCCCGTCGATCATTTTACGTTCTTACCCTTTTAGCAATAAGGCTGAAAACTTGTCGACTCGGAATTTTCACACCTTGACTGACCATCAGTGACGCTGTAATCCGTCACAATATATCTTTTGGCGCACAATGGTGACATGTAATAACGTCACGTCACGTTCAGTTTAACGAGAATTCGCCCCAGAATGGTTTACATGCCGTAAAATAAACGTTTCACTGCTTGCCTAAATAGACTAGGAGAGATGAGAATTGGTCGATCTTCAAGATTAAGCAACGCGTCACGAGGTATAGTGTCTATAACAGTTTTTGAAAAGTAATTTACTATACAATGTGGAGACATCGATACGACAATAAATGAAAACACTGGCTATACTGGTTCATGGGAATATTTTGAAACTATTATAAACTTTGTCACCGAAATTTTCAAATTGTAATGAAACGTCAAAAAAACTAACTAACTTATCAAGGATAGTGACTACTATTCTGACGAAATTTTTCAAGCAGTCTGTTGTAGTTAGTGACATCAAATCTGTGATAAAAAAACAACATATTCGTATGAACTAGTATTGCCAGTGTTTTGAATTATTGTTGTATCGTCGTCTCCACTCTGTATGATGTATTTGGTTTGGTGTCTTGTCTATAGCTTTGGTTTAGCCAAAAAAATCATGTTATACAGAGAGATATTTATTACTTTCCACTGAGCTGCAACGTGATAAATGCAATCACAGTCTATGCCGAAAACATGTTACATATCTAGTTACTGGGTTGTTAAGGACAACGGGCAGCTGCATCTGAATAGAGTATTTTAAAACACGCGTGACGTCATGTCGCTGGTAAAATTTTGAATACTTTACGTCGAGCCGAGAACCTTGTCTCGCTTCTATTACCCCTACTCCCTGTTTCTACTCCCTTTACGTCGAGTATCTTTAATACGCTTCGACTCCCCTTTACGTCGGATTTTAACCCGCTTCTACTCGCTATACATTGAGTTTTTAACCCCACTTCTACTCCCTTTACGTCGAGTATCTTTAATACGCTTCGACTCCCCTTTACGTCGGATTTTAACCCGCTTCTACTCGCTATACATTGAGTTTTTAACCCCACTTCTACTCCCTTTACGTCGAGTTTTTACCCCAATTCTACTCCCTTTACGTCGAGTATCTTTACCCCGCTTTACTACTTTTACGCTGAGTTTCTTTACCCCGCTTCTACCACCTTTACGTGGAGTGAAATACTATGTGACATCACGCGTGTTTTCGACGCACTGTATCGGTTTTATTTTTTGTTTACGTTAAAAAAGAAAAAATACGTATCCAATATTTTTGGCAATCTATCTGTCTAATTAGATTTTTTCAGTGAATTCCCTATTGTGACTATTAGCCGATCCCCAACATTATTGGGAAAATACTAGATAGATTGATTACTTATTTAATAGACTGACAGGAAGAGGTTATTTAAAAAAATGCCTGTCCAGAAATTCATTTAGCTAAATGTATTTCTAATGGTCTGGGTCCAAAGGAATTGGAAAAGGACTGACCTATCTATTATTTACGGCAAGGTTATGTCCGGGTACTCGAATTGTGCGAAACATTTTGGGATATCTTCTCCATTGATCTACATTACCCTGAGATAAATCTAGCCTGTAATATAACTGATGGTAACATCAGTTATATTACAGGCTAGATTTTATCCTGTAAATCATATCAATCATAAATCATAATACAATTGTTTTAAAACAATAATGATTTACATTTACAATTTATAACTAGTTAAAACAATTTTAGTTTAAACATACGAACGGTCACCGATTACGCTGTTTTCATACTTAAAAAAATTTGGTTATGTTACCTTTATTTATTTCTTTTTTGTACACCTCATAACATGTACACATACACGTTATGGCTGACTAAAGTAACTAAACGCACCACCGAAGGATAAATAACTCCATTACGAAACAGCTAATAACACCTCGCCACCCCACTAATGGTGCAAAATCATAAAGATATTAATCTAACAAACACAAAAATCTTAACAAGTCAATAAATTACAGCGTTGATACAGGACGCACCTTAACCGTAAAATGGCGTTAAAGCTGTCACTATATATCACGAGCGCGTAAGGGCCGGTACGCAACCGCGCGAGTGCGTAAAAACGCGTAAATTAACACTCGGGTAAATTACGCGTCGAACTTTGAACGTGTTTTTACATGTTGTTTACGGACGAATTATTCGGATTTGTTCGTTGATTTGTTTTTTAATGTTTTTTTATGTGTTTTTATTGCTGTTTAAGTGTTGGATGTGTTTTCGATTGATTTAGAATTATGTTGTAACGTGCTTTGATTGTAGTATAATTGTTTGGTATCGATTTTTTGAGCCTTGGTAAATGAATAGGCTTGATATACATGCCGATTAATTGCCTTGGCAGGAAGTTCACTGGAACTATTTTGTTACAATATTTTGAAGAAGATCTTGAGGTGAATTAGTTTTCAGAGGTTATTTAACAGAATCGACCGGCTGTTTTTAAGATGAAATCATTCATTATTTTAGTTCAAAAGACGTAATTACAAACAGGTAGGTATGTCGATTAATACACTCATATCTGCAAATCGACCCACTCTCCATATTATTACCATCGGCCACAAAAACTTCGACTTTCAGCCCTAACCTTTAGCCCACCTCAAAGGGCCCATTTCGGCGACCACTTGACATACGCCATTATTCGTCTAGACATAAATAATCGTCCATTGTAGGAACATAACGAATGTAAATTCAAAAATTCTTTTCTTTTCATATCTTTTACCTTTATTTATTGTCACTGATTGTAAGAAAGGTCTTTTTATTCTGACTTGAAAAGGTCGGAGAATTAAATGGCGGAGTTTCAGAACTATTGTTGTCGCTTTTTTGTGGCGGTAATGTTTTAGCTTCTGGTTTCCTTTCTTATGGGAAAAACTCGGTAAGGTTCTGCAGTTGAATGTACGAGGATTTCACAAAAAGTTGGTACACTAAGTTGTTAATATTAAATGGCGGAAAAATCATCCTGCTTTGTTTTATTCGTCCATATCTCTGTTCGTAATTTAAACTAGAAAAATGTATAAAATTATAATGATGCACAAAGCATTTACGGAAGCAATTTTAAGCCGACTCCAATCGGGAAAAAAAATTGGAGCACGAACTGTTAAGTATTTAGTAGTATTTCATCACTTTATCAAATTACGTACTAAAAGCTCTTTCTTTCAAATGCAAACTGCAAAGTGCAGATGTTCATAGGTTTTCGTGAGAGCATAATATTTTAAAATTTCGAGAAACCAGACCTACCCTCTCGTTGCACATGAATCATAAACTTCTTACAAAATTCACGGTTCATAAACACTTTTATAGACGTACTATATTCTCATAACACTTCATTTTCCCACTAATATTAGGAATGTGAAATGTCTGTGTGTTTAGTGTGTAGATGTTCTGTTCTTTGATAAAAATCAACTACGCCTTAATAGCTGAACGGATCCAGATGAATTTTTTTACTAGCTGTCTTTCGTGGAGTGAGCGTGGAGGTCGAAAATTATCCGACGGTAACATACTCCCGGAATATAAACTGGCATACGTGCAATCCTAGACTATAACTATCTTTGTGCTAAATTTAATCCAGAACCGTTCAGCAGTTCTGGCGTAATTGATGTGTGTAAAATAAATAAACAATGTTTGGGATAATTTTTAATTTTTACGCGGGTATAGCCGCAGACAGAAGCCAGTATAAAAAATAATAAATCAAAAGAGCTTCTCTTTATTAAATAATTTATTATGTTGCGTGTATATCAGGCATTACAAAGTTAATTAATATAATGACAGTTTAATGAAAAGGGCTATCTGCGTGTGACGCCGTAGGAATAATATGAACATGTTATGAAGTTTATTTGCTTATTTTCATTCGTGTTTTTGATGCGGAGTGGGAGGCGATGTTTGAAGTGAAAGTGTACGATGATAAAATAACTATTAAAAATCAAAGTTATCAAAGTATTTGTATTCATTCATGATGAATATTAAAACGTCTTACTAATTTTTTCAATAAGAATTTAAATACTGTATTGACTATTTGAGTTCATTGACTGGCCTGT